>JARBJD010000136.1:0-187179 GCA_033064195.1 Blattamonas nauphoetae | reverse complement strand
CAGATTATAGTAGCATCCACACACATGGATCCATTCGAACATTTTCCCAAAGAGACTGTAGCAATGCTTCATGTTGTTTTTCTCTTCATGTGACTTGAATGTGTGATATACAGAAATGATTCGTGAACATGATTATTCTGAAGTGTATTATCAATAATGTTACCTTGACTGTCGACGAGTCTCAGCGTCTCGAATTGCATCTGATGACGATTTAAATCCGTAGAACATTCCGAACACACCAACTTTTTGATTATCTACATACTCGGGTGATGTAACTGAAACAGTGACCTTTAGATCGATACGTAAATGACTCTTCTCAAAGTCAGTCACATCATGACCGTCATAACATAATGGAACTTCAATCATCTCCGATTCTGCATGGCATGGGAGGATTTGTTGTATGTACTTCTTGGATTGTGAACACATGTGGTTCTAAGAATCCCATTGTTTTGGTAAGTGGTTCTGCACTTCAATTTGCTCAAGTAATGTCGATGGTTTGGATTGATTAGATCTGATACTTCTCACTTATAGAAAATAAAAAATACAATATCATTATTTTCTTTTACTGTTTTCAATTTGGAACGATACCGAGATCTTGGTGCAATGCTTTCAGTGTGTGATTTAGATAGTACTCGACTCTGGGTTCATCGTTACTGAATCGTAGTACCCACCACGTTGTTGCAGTAGTCGCTAAATCGGTGCTGGAGGATGCGTAAATGTTGTCATCATTCCAAGCTTTTCAGGAATTCCTTGACTTGTATCAAGAACATTGTAGTAGGTATCAATCACTCCTTGATAAATCGGATGTGATCTCAATGTGACTGCAACATTCTGACCTCTGGAACTGATTGAATCATTGCAGTTTGTTGGACAACCATTTCTCTGAGTTGGAAAGCACAAAAGGAAGTCAGTATTGTCATGAATCGGGCGTACTCTTGTCATTGTCTCTTTTCATAATTCCGATCACCAGAGTTTCTGTTCAACGAGAGAATCTGTCAATGATCGCTCTAAATCATCAGGAACAGCTAGATACGAATCGAGATTGAGAGTCGATAATGCGAACTGATAAAAGCGAGCTCCAAATGTGGTTGTTGGTTGTTCTGGAAAATACCTGTTTTGTAGATTCACTTGAAGATTCTTCTGCATTGGATTGTGGAAACAAGTGACTTCATTCTCGTAGTGACGAAACAGGAGCATAATATCCTTTTGCGTTTACTAGTACCATTTGTTGAGTACAATCAATTCCTGTTTCCGTTGGTGTCTTCTGAAATGGATAAAACGATATCTTCTCAGCCGGAATTGTTCCAGGACGATCCTGATACATCTTCTTCAGATTCTCTTTTGCATCTTTTCATATTGTATCCAGCACTCATGCAATACACATCATCAATTTGATACGTCATGACGTTTAGTAAGATGGACTGATCCACATATTCTGGTTCTTTTGTGATAGTTCCAGCTGAATTAATTGTGATATCTTGAGTAACTGCTGGTATCCTGAATGATGGACCAATCTGAACGAAATTCTTAGTGCATGAGGTGACAAGATTGTTAAAGAAATATGGACGAGTAGATTGACAGTTTAGAATAGAACTTTGAATTGGAGGACATAATGATTTATAGTCGCTCATTATTAACGAGAGTGTATCTTTCAAAGTGAGTTCAGGATTAACTGGACAACAAACCAATGCATCTTCATTCATGTGAACACTCAATTTCAGATCTCCAAAGAGACATCTTGGATAGTCCGTCATGCCTGAGAATATCAGTAGATCTTCAAGATTGATTGACACACGAATTGGTACATCAATACTGTCTTGAAACACTCCTGTTCCTGACGTTGTCGTGAAATCCGAAAGTGGAATGTACACCCCGGCAACAGATTCATCATGATTCCAAGCATTTTTCCAAGGTGTATGTGAGTGCTTTCGATTCTCTAATTGACTCTTTGGTTTTATCATATTGTAGATGTGAGACTCCATTGATACATCATTGTTTGTTGTGCTAATTATTCTCTGGTTTTTGTGAAGAACAGTGAGGTCACGAAAGATTGATGCAGAATGCTTCAGTCCCACAAATATGAATATTCTCTCATTCATGTATGATCCAATTTTACCAGCAGTAGTTTGCCAGTTATTGACTGTAAGCCTTGCTGTCATAGTGAATGTGATAAACGAATCATCAATTTGACAAATGTCCTGATTCCCAGTTAACGGAATGATTATCTCTTGCCCTGTATAGAATCGTGCATTCTCTGATGGTTTCAATTCTTGAATAGAAGTACTGTGTGCTCCATCATTCAGAAGGTAATTAATGTGATGCTCGGACTGAAGTTGCTGTTGTATTTGACCCATGTCATCTCTCGTGTATTCTATCCTTCCAGTGGTATTTCCAGTCAAAGATGATGCTCCAGTTCTTTTGTTTGTCAGATGTGTTATATACGAGTTCATTTTATCAAAAATAAAAAAACAGAATTGTTACTTTCATTTACTCTTTTCCCAAAAGGGTTCGAAGCCTCTAGCGAGACTTTTTCTTTTTTGGTTTCTTTGTTTTTGGCTTCAGCTTTTCTTCTAGTCTCAGTATTTCACCTCTGAGTTTGTTCGCTACTGCTGTGTTTCCTTCATTCATTGCTTGCTCATATTGTGCCATTTTTTCTGCGTGGATTTGCTGATCCGACTTCACGTCTGGAATCATTGCAATTCCTGTCTGTGCTACCTTAGAAATCAGTGGTCCAACGAAGGGGATGAGATTCAGAAATGGAGCTCCAACTCTGAGTATATTTTTGCCAACTGCTGCTAATTTTGATAACCAACCTGGTGCCATTTTAATGAAAATAAAAATATTCGAATACTAGTGAATGTTTATCCTTTGAATTGAATTTTAGAATTAGAGGAGAGTGGCATATCATCATTGGAGAATCGTCCATTTCGAGGTGGTTCGTACTCGATCATCTGTGGTTTTTGTGCTCGATTGATCGCCTTGTTTTATTGATAAACGTCCATCATTCCTCCTAATCCATTCAGTATTCCTCCTGCTGTTTGTCCAAATTTACTGTTCGTTTGAGAGAGCAATCCACCACCTACTTGAAGCAATGTTGGAGCTAGAGGTTTGATGAATTGAAAGAATTGCTTGCCGATATTTTTGAGTTTGTTGAAACTTCCTGGTGCCATTTATGTAAAAATAAAAAATACAATTCATGAATAATTTATCTCGGGATTGTCTTTGTTAGAGAAATGCCATAATTGAGAATAGTGTTGTAGGCTTCGTTATAGGCAATACTCATATCTTTTCCTCCAACAAGGATCTTGAATATTGTTCGAAAGATTGGGAGTTTATTCAGACATAGACACTTGTCAGACAGATCATCCAATTCAATCACCACATCATTGATCCCAGTAAGAGTCGCAATCAGAGCACATAAATCACTTTGGTTCGTGATCAGTTTCTTTGATGGTTCAATCAGGTTATTCAACAGTTTCTTTTCACAGGCGAATGCATTCTTGTAGACGAGTAGCAACTGATCTTTGAATGCTGAAATATTGGACGTGTACTCCCGCAGTAGTATTGAACGGCTTTGAATGGGGGCTGATGGATATGTCTCGAGTGGTGGATCGTAAGCACCTCGTTCATTTTCAAGCTCCACATTCGCACTTTGCTCACTATTCATCCTTCCAGAATTCGAGCCTTTGTTGTCGATGATGACATTGTTGGTGATTGATGTTGGTACTGAAGAAGAACTTGTGTGTTTCGTAAATTGACAACTTAGAATTGGCTGCATCACTTTCTATCAAAGTAAAAAATATATATTAATGTGTTTAAATTCACATTTCTGCTCGATCTATAGCTCCCATTCCAGAACTGTCCAACTGTGCAAATCGATAATACCCAGGCATCTCAGATTGGTTTTGATCGATATCATCATCTGTGACTGTTTTGAATGCTTTTCCTTTCAGTTGATTCAATTGTGTTGATATCTGATGTGAATAGTGAGTACAGTATTCCGATAAATACGTTGGATCTTGAGTGATCATTTGGAGAAACACTGGATAAATCTGATCCTTGAAGGCTTTCTTTTGTTTCATACTGGGATTGTAGTCCTGAACATGATCAATAAGCCATTGATCCCACATCAGTGATGCAATTTGTGATTGAATTGAATTGAACACCATATTGTCTAAAACATTCTTGCTGGGATCAGCTGGATTGCTTCGATTTGCACGAGTTATTCCCAATGTGTTCGTCATGTGATCACCAACAGCTCTCTTCATTATTGCGGATGGTTGTTGAGATCTTTGTGTTTTCATATCTGCATAACTGATGTCTCGATAATTGGTTGGCAAATCGTATGTTCCATTCTTAAGGAAATTCCTATGCACCGCTTTTATTTTCCTTCCGTGTTCTTGATTGAATGATGTGTATGATTTCTGTCTTCGCATATCTGGGGTTGGATTCATTGCATAGTATGTCTCTTTGACTGGTCTACTGTTGTATGGAGTTAGCATAGCACCATTGACTGCAATCAAATCTCCAGTATCATTATCGTAGACCATCACATCAGGAACTTGTCCATATTGTTCTATTTTCGCAGTCCAATTTCGTCCAGTTCTCTTGATGTATTCTAACGCTGATGGAAGACTGCACAGAACATCATTGCGTCTGGTTTGAATATCATCGTCGGCATAGATTCGTTTCAATGCTGCTTGAGTCTCTGCTGCGTATCTCATTTTTGGTTTCTTCGCTTGTGCTTTTCTTTGTGGTTGAACGTACACTATCTTTTGTGACATTGTGTGTTTTCATACAAAATAAAAAAACCAAAAGTATATTTTAATTAGAGTTAAATCACAAATGAACAAATCTCCGTTATCGCTTACAGCATACGTGAATGCTAAATTGAGTGAAGCATCAAATAGGAATGTTTCTCATGAAGTTCAATCACAGATTCATCCAGACTTGAATTTCAATCGCAACAGTGTCAATGTCCTTGTGGGAAACAGAGGAAGTGGGAAGACATTCAATGCTCTTCGAGAGGTTGCCAAGCTCCAGAATGTTCAGGTCAGAAATAACTCTTTCACTTGTTCGTCTTCGTCACTGATAAGAACATTGATCCAACCTTCGATAAGTTCAAACCAATCCTGAATGTTCCGTATGTGAAAGTGAAATACGATGATGCACTTCCATTTCTGTTGGAACTCTCTGAATCGAAAGCTGCGTATGAAGAGATCATTGACAACCAGTGGCAAAACAAAATCACTGATGAATGCAGAGAGAATCTCTTTGACTCACTTTATATTGACGATTTCTCAGTGAAGAATCTCCAAACGATTATCCTTCTTGATGACTGTCGTAGGATCCTAGGCGAACGAAGAACATCTAAAAATAGAATGACAATGATGGACCTGTTACTCGAGAATCGACAACCGAAATTCACATTCTTTCTGATGATGCATGAGCTCTTCAGTTTGTCAGCAGATATGAAGTCAAACGTCGATTCAATGTGGATCTTTGGAGGATTCAATAAGGAACGAATCAGTCGAGTCTATCCTCGGTTGAACTCACCAATTGATATTCAACAATTCTGGAATGTCTACCAACGAAAACAGAAATGTGAAGCAGTCATTCTTCGATACAATACTGATGGAGTTGCACTGAATGAGATCAACAAAGATGGACTAATTCGTGGTGTCAGAGAACCTTGCTAAAAGCGTCGCACTCGCCTAGTCGGCGATCTCTTGTAGAAGGTTCCCAATGGTCTCGTCAAGTCTTCGAAGCCTCATGCTGAGAGTGTCTGTCAACGTCCGAATTGATTCTTCAATGTCTGATAATCTTTGGTCAATCGAGAGTGAATTAGGAGGAGTGGAAGCATCGACATATCGTTTCCTCAGTGCTATCTCACCTCTTATTTTTGTAATTCTGTATCCATCAATTTGAATCATCCTATTCAGTTTCTGTGTTGTGTACTCATTCAGTTCTTTTCTATTCTTCTCCAAGTATCTCTGAAAGTCGTGGATGTTTGTGAACTCTTTCTGCTCAGGATCAAACGGTTCTAATATCTTTAGTGAAGACATTTCAATGAAATAAAAATATTTGAAACATTATTGAAAACGAACAAAGTTCTCAGATCGAAGATCGCACTACGCAAGATTAAATTCAGCAATGAACTCTGGAGTTAAGTCGTCAATAGAGTCTGCATGTAACTTCGTGTGTTGGATTGGAACGTAGACAACTTTTGACAGACAAGTGAGACCATTCAGTAGAGTAGCAACCACATTACCATGTTTGTATTCAATGAATTTCCCCACGAATTGAAACTGTCTACGCTTCTTCTGAAACTTAGCAACAGTCTTGTCCAAATCAAGGTGAATCAATAGAATGTTTCCTGGTTTGTATTTTCACAACATCTGTGTTGTCTGTTGTCTTTGGATGTTCTTTAATTGTTCTTCACAACTGGAGATGTACAGTGCTTCGATTTCACGATTGTTTTGTGCTTGCTGTGGAGTGAACTTGTTCCAGTACGCTCGATGAGGAGTCATGTTGTAGTATTCCACCATCTGATTCATCAGTGAATGATTTGCCATTTGTGTCGCATTGTCTTGGAATCCATCTCTGATTGTTCTGATCACTCGATCGACTATTCGATTAGATTAGTGAATGGTGAGCTTGTGAAGTACGTACTGACTTTCTGTTCCTTGAAAAACTCTGATGCTTCTCCACATGTCCAAGCAGCTTCTCCATCACCACGAATGTTATTCACCTGAACTCCACTATGACTAATCAGATCATTGATTGCAGTCTTGACTTTACTCCATGATTTATCCAGAACTGGAATGACAACCAGGTATTTAGTGTTGATGTTAATTGCGAAGAGGTATATCTGCAACACTGTTTTCGACGTTGGTGATTGGATAAAGACAAGATCAATTTCCCATGATCCAAACTTGGGAGAGAAGTACGGTCGATCACAATTCTGTGGAACCTTTCTGTCAGATGTCTTCTGTGGATCACCAGTTCTTGCTTTGGACATGAACTGCATCTTTGATCTAAATGGATACACAATTTTTTCCGTTGTTTTAGGAATCAATGGTGGATCAATTCTCATTCTGTCACCTCCTTTTTCTCTCTGGATTTTTCTCGGATGTGCTACACTCCATCTGTGATCATATTCCTCATACCAATCCTGAAATGATCTTCCTCCGAATGGGATTTGTTTAGTGTGAGTCAGAATGAAGCTTAGATCATCGTTCGCAATAGTTCTGTTAATCGAGGCTCGAACAAATGTGTCTCTGTTCATTTTATTGGCATCCAGAAGGTGAGGTTTTCAGTGTCGGTTTGTTCTTGTGGCTGGACATCTGTCAGCAAAGACATAACATCTTGTCATTTGAGTGAACCTCACTGCGCTCTTGTGGCAGCGTCGAGCGAGCGAATGTTAATTTCAATCTCACTCCGCATGAAAGATGGGCAGCTCTCGCCCACCTTCTCTCGGCTCACTTCAGTCAAATTGAACCCGCCGATGGGAAGGGCGGTTGGAGTTTGTGATGTGAACTCCACAGAATCTTCCAAGTCCTCGCGGATGGTGTGGGCAGATTCGTAGCTGAAGAGATTGTAGTTGCGGAGGAGGTAGTCGTGCAGAGTGAGGTATTGCAGGGAGAGCTTGGGGAGGGCGAGGACGTGCTCGTGGTGGAATGTCGACGGGGGAAGAAGGTTTGTGTCCCAAAGCATGCGTTCTGTCGGGAAGAGTGGCATTTTCTTGAAGAGGGTGACTTGGGAAGGCTTTCGCGTGAACTGTTCGGCGATGAGCTTGATCAGGACTTTTTTGAGAGTGATAGCTTCCCGCTCTTCTCGTTCGCATCTACATTGTCTTCGTCGGTGCCGATGACGTCCAAGTTCCCTGCTAATCGACCGAGAGATATGTGTTTGGCAAACATGAGCACATCAAGAGTCTTCAGTAGATGAAAGTGTGAGATGGAAGGTTTGGCGTGGAACATGTGGATTGAAAAGGAAACGTGGCAATGTTTCATTGTTTTGAATTTCTTCTCCTTTTCTCTTCGTAATTCTCCTGCAATTCCGTGGTAGACTCGTTCACACGATCTTCTGTCATCAGTTCATGGTCTTCGTTATGAGCCTTCAAATCATCAACATCAACCACTTTTTCATCATCTTTTTCCTTTCTATTCCAATTTGCGTCGTTTTTGTCGTTCTGGATGAAGGAAAAATCCAGGACCGACGTGCAGAAGAACAACTGTCTTGATTAGAGAACAAACATCGAAAATGACAAGAAAGACACACTCTGTAGAAGAAAATGAGGTATCGTTGACATGGTTGAGGATCATGTCATGATCTGACCTGGTAGTGGGACAATTAGTTTAATGTGATTGATCCTGAGTGAAAGCAATAAAGAAGTGTGGAGAAGAAAAGAGTACCATTGTTCTATTATATAAATCCATTGAAATGCAGTCAGAACGAAGTTGAAGAGTCGGTGTCGGTCGGACAGGCCAACTTTTTGTCCGATGTTGGGGAAGGACAGACCGACTCAGGGACTCTTGATCCACGGCATTTCGCTCTTTATTATTGTGAAAAATGAGATGAATAAATTGTAGAGATGATGTGAATTAAAAATGAGAAAAAGAGAGGAATAAAGTGACTTTGGCGGGTTTCGATCCTGGGTCAGGGGATCAAAAAACTACTGTTCTACCACTCGACTAAAGGGCACTTCAAAAAAGTCGCCGACTCTTTTATTTTTAGGGACTGGACTCGACCTTTTCAGACCGACCACTGCCCACCCCTACATTAATAATCGAAAAAAATCAGGAAAAGTTTTCTTATTCCAAGTAAGTGAATGTTGTCTGTAGCAGATCTTAATGGTATTCTGCTTTTGTCGTGAAACAACAATTCGGCAAAGATTATTCTCTTTGAGCTCATTGTCTTCTCTCCTTGATGGTTTCTTCACATCGTTCCTTCCGTGTTGTTGTTTATTCGTTACTTCTGTTCATTCCTTGCTGTTCCTTCTTTCTTGTCGTTTCTTCCTCGTTGTCCGCTCTGTCTCGTTGTCCGCTCTTCTGGTTGTTGATCCTGAGCTGGTGTGTCTGAAGTGGATTGTTGTTGTGGAGATGGTTTTGGAACTCGCTTTGGCTTTGGCTTCTCGTTTTTATTTTCAAACTCAGTCAACATTCGCTTTTTCTCCTCATCCTTCGCTTCCTGCCTCTCCTATCTTTCTTTTATTGCCTTCACGCGAGTCTTTCTCTCCTCTTCCTTTTCACTCTCAGCAAGTGTCTTGGCTTGCTTCTTTTCTTCTTGCTGTCTGATGCTTTCTTTGCGTCTTGAACTGCTTCGGCTCGAACTTCGGACGTGAATGAGCGGTATCGGAGTCTAATCTCTTTTCTCGGTCTCGAGCATCGCTTTCTGCACTCTCTTCCTTTTATCACTTCTCGCGCTGTTTCTGAAGACTCTTCAGCTGTTTCTCTTCTCTCTGTTAAGCTTCGAATTGCTCCCGTTCCCACTGTCCTTGTCTGAGTCTCTCCTGCTCCTCTTGAAGTCCTGACTCCTTCTACCCTCGAAGTCGTTCTTCTGCATTCACTACAAGCTGCTCTCGCTTCGAGATGTGCTTCCGTCATCACTCCTCCATCTCTGTGCACTTCCTCTTCGCTGCCTGGATCTCCCACATCACAATCTCCTTCCTACCCTTCGGATTTGGAGGAAGGTCGAGAAGTGGTGGGAGTTCTGCTTCGACCTCGTCTTCGATCGAGAGTGATCGGATCGCTGCCTCCTCGTCCTCAATTTCCGTCTCGTCCGACTTGCACTCTTTCAGCATTCGTTCAATCTGCATACGCTGTTTCTTCTCCGCTTCGAGAAACTGGCTGACGTCGGCGTCGTTCGAATCGGTGAGTGCCTCTTGTCTTCTGTTCTCCATCAGCATCAACTGCGAGGTCAGCTCCGCGATCTTTCTCTTCTCTTCCAACTTCTGCTTTCTCTCTTCCTGCGAGCGCTTTCGTTCGAGACGTTCCTGTTGGAGCTGCTCTCTTCTACATCTGTCACACCTTGCACGTCACCCACAGACGCAAACCTGATCGTTTCGGGGATGCTGGCGGGGTAATAAAAGCATTGTGGGACGGCCCCTGCACTGATCTTCTGAGCGATGGTGTCCTTCCGCTCGATCCTCGACAGCCCTCCCTCCAGCTCGTCGGGTGTCGACGCGTTTTTGTAGCGAGGGAACGTTGGTGACGGGCTGAGTGTTGGCGTCATCTGTCGCGAGGACGATGGGCGTCGTTCGGAGAAGCTTTGAGAAGACTTTGGGGTTCGGGATTGGCTGAGTGAGTCGGGGACATCTTCAACAAGCGAGGCTGGCGGACTTGGCGATGACTGAGGGGAGACGAGGGGAGGCGACTTGTTGACAGATCTCGCCGAGACTTGGCTTCGAAGTCTTTCGTCATCCTGTTTGGCCTCCAGCAAGTCTTTAATGGGATCCTTCGTTTCAACCTCCTTCTCCTCCAACTTCGAGATGATCTTCGTCGTTCCCAAATACCCTAGATGCCCCTCGGCATCCACTCTCCAACACAGCTGGTCCACGAACTGCCAGAACAACCCACTCACTCTCCTCGTCTTCTGCGTCGTGTCAGTCTCTATTTCTGTCTGCTCCTCCAACTTGTCTTTGGGAGGAGCATCAAGTGGTTGTGGTGTGTCTTCGGAGGGAGCATCCAGTCCCTCGGTGAAAGTGAGGATGGACTCCTCGTCTGTGCAGCCTGGAGCAGCGTAAACAATTCCGATTTCGTACGTCTTCTTCACGACGAGGGTGTCGATCAATTTCATCATAGTTCTGTGAGAGAGAGATGGGCAAGAAGAAAAAGGATCAGAACAGAAAAAGTATGAAAACGAGAAGAGGATGACACAAGAAAAAAGATAAAGATCACCACAAACCGTGTCGCAACCTGAGATTTCAGCTGCTTCAGCGACAAATGCGTGTCGACGTCGACCAACTTGAACTGCGCCAGAAACGACCGCGCAATCGAAAAGGGAGGCGGAGGATGTCTTCGAAAGACAGCCTTCGGCGAAGGCGGAGATGAAGGCGAGGGAGAGCGAAGGGCGAACTGGGCATGCGAGACGAGAGGAGAAGGGTGGTGGAGATGATTGTGGATGGACGACTCTCTTCGTTTGTTGACAACAGCCGAGACTTCCATCTCAAACTCTTCCTCGCCCTCGATCGGGACAGGTTTGATGTCTTCTTCGAAGTCGGCGATGGAGTTGGCGAGTTGGTTGAGGTGTTCGTCGTCGGTGACAACGTTCAGTTTGTTGAACGTCTCAATCGCGGCGAGAGTGTTGTCGACTTCAAAAGGATCTTCGTTTGTCTTCTCGCTTGTCAGAGCGGTCGAGAATGGTTGGAGTGGTTGAGATGTTCCTGTTTCCGAGACTGATGCGAGTGTTGTCTTCGGCGACTCCGAATCTTCTGAGAGCTGCGGAGAGGGGAGTTTCGGGGTGTGCTGATTGTTGAGTGCTTTTGGTGTGGTTGGGAGGGAGATCACCTGAGCTGCGGCTTGTTTGGCTGCCTGCGCCTACTGATCGACCTCCCCGAACAGCGGAATGAAGTCCCAATCAAATCGCCCCACCGCATTCCGAATCACAACATGCACAGAAGTTGTGTGTTGGATGGGCTTGCTCCTCTTCTCATACACAACAGTTGGGTCGTCAGTTGCTGTATGCGGCCTTTCGAGTGCACACACATACTCCGTCTCAATCGGGCACGATCGTTCACTCACTTCCAGAATCGTCTCCGATCCGAGTGAGAAATACACAGTTTTGTCGTCGCCCACTGCCTCCTCGTCTGCATCGATGCAGCAGGCGGAGAAGGGCTGTTCCATGGCGAGTGACGTGATGTACACTTTGGTAAGCTTGCCGACCAGCTGAAGATGAGTCTTGATGGAGTTGGAGAGGATCTGGCGAGAATCACGGAACATCGAGAAGGACTGCTCCAACTCCTTCGACAGCGTCTCGAACAGGTTCATCTGGACAACATGCCCAGTCTCGCCAGTCGCGACGCTTGCGGAGTCTGTGAACACGTCGGAAAGGAGGGCAGAGAAGAGACGGTCATACCCCGACTCGATCGTCGACGAATTCAGCTCCATCCTGTTTGCTAGGTCTTCGAAGAGGAACGCGTTCCTGCCTTCCGAAGCAGTGTTGGATGAGGCAAAGCGATTGGTGCTGTGCCCAAACCTGGCTGTCGTTTTGGTTTATGTCTCGTTCTTCTCCTTCCCATCGTTGCGACGGACGTGAGGAAGGCTGGGCATGCAGAGAGCCATTCCACGATCGCTTCCACAATCAGCCCGAGCGACAGCTCAATCGCGGTCTTAGCTTCGAGGTGTTGGTGGCCGATTCCGACTCGTTTGGAGCAGAACTGATCAAAGAGATTCTCGCCCTTGATTGTGATGTGGCTCACAATCAACTCGGGCAACGTAGAGTCGAATTGCTCGATCCTCGAACCATGCTCAGCCAGCATCCGAAGACAGTCAATCGCGACCTTCGAAACCACAAGCGACACTTCGAATGATTGGCTGGTGTTTGTGCCGAGAACTTGAAACAAGTTATCGAGATGCGTCCGGAAGTACAGATCCTGTCCCAGAAACACGGAAGACAGCAATTTCGCCGTGATCGAATATAAACACAGGCAAGCCGTCTCCGCGTCCTGTCCCCTCACCTCGTGCGTGAAGAAGGTGTCGATCCCTGCTGACACTCTGTC
Source organism: Blattamonas nauphoetae (assembly GCA_033064195.1). Lineage (NCBI taxonomy): Eukaryota > Preaxostyla > Oxymonadida > Blattamonas > Blattamonas nauphoetae. The sequence goes on along the minus strand of JARBJD010000136.1, from coordinate 174,458 downwards.
CCACGGAAGGTTGGTAGCATTTGCGTACGTCGTGGTGGGTGCTCCCATCGAGTATTGGAGCGGAGAGGTCGGCATCTGCGCAGGCAGCGTTTTGAAACGTCGGGAAGTGTCTGAATTTGGTGTCGGGGTGGGTGGGAGAGGGTGGGAATGTGGGGTCATACAGAACGGAGAGGAGATTCGCTGAGTTGTAGAGCGAGATGCCAAACAGTCGATGGGAAGGCGAGAGGCGGGAAATCGTTTTTTGGACAGAAGTGAAGGATGGGATGACGAGTGATGAGTGTCCAAAGCGAGAAGCGAGAAACAACGTCGAGGATGGAGGGAGAAAGTGGAGATCCTTCAGCTGGCGCAGCGGGTTTTTTGATTGGGGAAGGCTGTGAAATGCGGAGCTTGCCCTTGTTTCGCGTGAACACGAAAGAGACGAGAAGGACGAAGGCGTGTTCGGCTGTTTCTCCGCTTTCGTTCATGTCTCCGTGATCGCTCCCACTCGCTCCTAGATCGTCGTCGACGAGGGTGATCTTCATTTCAAACATTTCTTTGCTTCTCTGCTTCAGAATCAGCAGTGATCGGACAACATCCATCCCAACACATGACGAGAACTGTGTCATCGCTGTCTTCGCGTCTGGTCTGTTGGAGTCGGCGATGAGCGAGACGGAAGAAGACGAGGGGACAGTGCGAGAGGTGCAGCCGAGGCCAACGATGCAGTCGACGAGGATGGAGTGGGAATGATCTTTGTTCTCTTTCTGCGTCTGGCTGTTCAAGCGAGACTGGACGAATGTAGATGAGGAGAGGAGAAGGAGCAGTGAGTAACAAATGACAATCGAGATGAGTGGAGTGAGCAGAGGTCGGAAGTGGAGCTTGCAAAACAAATGCACAAACACAAACGTGATCAACACGATTGTTTGCAGCTTTGGCCTAAGGACCGGCGCGGACGGACCGTTGGTGTCTTCTTCAGCATCTCGTTGTTCTTCTGCATCTCGTTGCTCTTCTGCTTCTCGTTGCTCTTCCACTTCGCTCTGCTCTACAGCTTCACCATCCTCATTGGCCGATCAAAGTTTTCCCGTATTCCTCCACCTTGATTAGAAAACTGTTTTGAATCAAGGTGTTGATCGAGAGATTCGAAACCGGACTTATTGTGTATCACAATCCTCTTCCCGCTTTAGCGACAATAAAATAGGTCAATGTGTATTCCAGTTAGATTTGGAGCGGGATTAGTTCGGGATCCCATTCTCTGTCGTCGGATGTGCAAAGACTAGTTGTCAGATGGACATTCCACGATCGTTGTGAGGGACGAGTGAGTGTAAAATGTTCTGTGGTGACAGTCCCAAATCATCTCCACAATCAGACTCAATCGATGTGAGTCGGGATTCTTTCCCGAACTGCAGAGAAACAATACATCCAACTCTGACAATTGCAGTCCTTCCCGACAACCCAGCGATCTTGATGGAGAGAACCATCACGTTGTACTGGTGTGTAGATTGCCGCACTTGTGAGGAGAGAAAACATGCAACACATTTTGTGTATATTGGGACTGGCTTGCAGCCATTTTTTACGATCTATTCTTCCAGTTGTACAGTCTGCTGTCGAGAGTGAAATCCTACGTGTGGAGATGGGTCGTGAAGGACAGGAACCAATCTCGACTCGCTGCGGAGGAGGTGCACCATCACTTCAAGACACTGAAGATGCGGGAGATGGTCAGAATCGCTCACTCCTTCTGGAACGGAGATGCAGAGGTGGAGTTGTTTGTGGTGAGCAGCGAGACTGTGCAAGAGGCAGCACCTGCTCAACGCGACGTCTGTTCCTTCCCATGGAACTGGGCGTGCCTGCATATCACCAGGAAGATCTTCAGTGTTGGCTCTTATGAGAACCTGAATGATAGTCGATGAGACAAATTGATGATTGTAGACCATGTGAGGAAGAAAAGCACGATATAGTAGATGAAAGAACGATAAGATCACGAGACGATTCACAGGTGGGACATCCCATGAAAATTGTCATCATTTCCACTCATCCGAGTCTTCATCCGCATCGTCCCAACTCTCTCCATCTCGTTCACGTTCAGTCCAACTGTCCATGTTGCCGCTTCCCTCTCTCTTTTCATCACCATTCCCAACGGAACATCCAGTAAATTGATGACTTTCCTCCTCCACACTGTCATCGTCCAATTCCATAATCGGGGGAGACATTCGAGTGGTTCGTTCTGATTTTTGTCTTGATCGCAAGTTCCGTGTGGATCCTACCGTGGAAGTGTGTAATCCTGCGGTTTTGTCAGGCTGCTTACATCTCAGTGGATGTTGGACCATTGTCGAAGGACGACAGATGGGTGATTCTAAATGAATTGTTACCCGCGTATTTTCTTCTGCCAGACGTGCAGAACCTCTCTGCAATTTTCAGAGCGCTCATATTCTCCTCCCCTCGACATGATGAAGGTGTTTTTTTGTCCTTCTGACTCTTCATACATTCTTTTGCTTCTGATTTCTGCATTCAGTCGACATTTTTCACCCAGACTTGTCTATACCTCCAAACCTGTTCAAGTATCTCGTTTTAACACAAACTTTGAAGCGGAAAACCATCGCTTGAACAGTATATATATTCTCATCTTCGCTTTCCAAGTCTTTGTTTCCATCATCTTCGATCCAACAACGAAACTTGACATCTCATTGATTGATTGCAATTTTGAGATTTTCCAACTCTTTTCCTTCAACTTTCTCATTCAGATCTGGTGATCCCGTTCTTCCCCTCAAACAGTTGACTTGTGAATTCTGATCTTCCTCCCTCTTCTTTTGTAACCCTCAAAAAAGATATCCATTCACAAATTCGCCTCAAACATACCATATGGACATATTTGGATTACTTTATGAAGATATTGCCTCTCTGATGCGAGGAAGTCAACCCAGTATTTTTCAAGACTTTTTGAATGATTCGTGCTTTCGATTCGCTTTTTTCTCACATTTCCGTTCTTTTAAATCGTTTTACACCATCGGTTGATTTTCTGGCACGTTTTGGGGAAATAAATGTGAAAAAAAGCCCCAATCAGAATTGGGCTCTCTCGAACGCGATCAAAACAAAATCTCCAAAATTTTACACTTTTCTGTCCTGAAAACTCCTGACAGCTAATTCTACAAAAATTATTTTTTTGAGACGCACCATAGTCTTTTGTAACATTTCATTTAGAATCACCCAGATAATAGTCCCGTGTATAACCCGGACTTGTTGTTCAAACCGAACAAATCATCTGTTCCGGCAGAAAGGACTTCTTTTACTGTTCTGGTGAAGAGGGTCATCTAAACACCCCTTTTTCGATGATTTCTGATCGATCTTTCCATTGATTCCTCTTTTCGTCCAATACTTTCTCAGATTGATAATACACCTTCTTTTTGTGTCAAATACTCGTGAAGTGAATTATAGAAAAACATTCAGTGCTTAAATTTGCTCTTTGGCCATTCGCAATCGTCATGATGGATTTTTGACTGTATCGCTCCTCGTATTCCGAGATGATCGATTGTATGGAAGTGAAGTTGTCTGTTTCAAGTGTTTTTTCCTCCATCGTCCATTTGTGCAAGGCATTTCCGTTTTCTGAGGATGAACACAGGCCAATGTCGTTGTCATCGAAGTACAGGGTGAGCCAAATGTAACCTTCTCCCCACAATTGTGTTTTCTTGCCATCATTTCGAAAACAACCAACAAATTAAGATCATTGTCACTATATTGTTTACTCACCACCTCATTCACTGATTTCTTTCTTATCGAGGACAGTACAGTATGCGAATGATGGCAAAACATTCGCCAACCCCCAATTCTGACAATAGACGAACGAGAATTCCATTGAGATGTAATGATCACTCTCTTAACATTTCACGTCTTGAGACTCTCTTTTCTCACTTTTTTCAAAACTGACTTTGAACGTACTCGATTTAACCCGCAACTCCGGATAAACCCACACCCTTGATCTTCAGCCCAGAATTCGGACATATTCCCAGTTTTATCATTATTTCGCTGGAATTATGTCACAGTCTGTGCTGGAGAACACTTAATATCAAGAAATGAACAAGAAAGGGTCGTTGATCAAGATCACGACCATAATATTATGAAACCAAAATGTGTCATTCGAGTGTCGATGATGGAAGGGCCAATCGGTGCCCAAAGGTAGTGAGGAAGGAGGGAAGGGCAGTGCCGGCAGCGTTGTCTCACCAGCCGTCGCGCGAGGTCCGAGAGAGCGACGCTAAACTTGTGGTTCTGCTGGGGATCGGATGAGTGCTTTGCGGCGGATGTAGTGCCAGTGGAAGCAGGATTTCGAAGTTGCTGGCGAGTGGAAGGCGGCGGTGGAGCTCACTTCATACTCAACGATTTGGTGAATGCGAGACTTTTGAACGATTCGATACAACAGTCGGCCTCACTATACGGAAGTGATTGAGCGATTGATCACAGAGGAGACGGTGACACTGAGTGGCTGGTGGAGGTGGGCTGTCTCGATGAGCACGATTCGAAGTTGGAGGGACACACCGGCGCCTGCATCTCCGACGGCATCGCCCTTCGACCTGGTTGGGCAGCAGTTCGAGCGGATAGAATCTACTGTGCCGACGGTCCTACTGATAGCTGGGAATGGAAGCAGACATATTTGCTGTGTTTTAGCCGTCGTCTGAAGTGGAGTCGCTTTCGCACGCTCAGCTCCGGATCCTGCGGGATTTGATTGTGGACAGTCGGCTCTCCATCCCCACTCGCTCGACCGACACTCCGCCTCATCCGCCAGCTGTCTGACCGTCTTCTGATGCGCAGCTGACTCATTCGGAGCTTCTGACACCGCCCGCCCACCATAACCGGCCGATCCGTCTCGTTTCACTTGGGAACTACAGACAACACCGCTTGTGCGTGTGATGGAGTCGGAAAGTGAGGAGGGGGCGTCAGTTGATCCAGGATTCGTTTGCCTTGTACTACAGCGATGTGGAATTGTGAGGGATGGGGAGGAGCCGCGACAGGAGCAGGAACGGCTGGTGGATGGTGGGAGACGAAGCCGAGCACAGAGAGAGACGAGGAAAGGAAGAGAAAGAATAAGAAGAAATGAGAGATGATGAGAGATGAATGAAAAAAGTCAACAGATGATCAAGACAGATCTTTAATGACAGTCGAACACACTTTGGCTTCTTTGGCGGATTTCGATCTGTTTTCCGTCGATCAGGTCGAAATTGAAGTTTCCAACTGTGTGTGTGGGTTGTGAGGTAAATGGAGAGAGGAGAGAAGAATATGTGTCCACAAAAAGAGATCATGAAAAAGAATGAAAGACGACAACGAAAGGTGACGAGTTGATAAACAATGAACAGCATACGTCTTTTCCATGTTGGTCGGAGTTCAACTGCATCACTTCTAACAATCGCTCATCTGTGTACGATAGCCAGGACTAATCATGAGATGTACAAGTACAGTCAAGGTACATATGGACGGGATTGCTCGTCGTCGTCCACAAACCGCCACTTTTCCACTTCTTCCTTGTTTATACGAATAGCTGCAGTCTGTCCGAGATTCACGCATGGTGCATTCGTATTGACGATGTATTTTGAAGGAGAGACGCGTAGATGTGCCAATGAGTTTGTTTTAGGAGTGGTTTACTCGGATGTTCACTCTCACTCTCCTTCGTCGATTGGGAACGTTCGATCGGTTGGATAGAGGCTTCGGTGGGATGTTGCTTGGATGATCTACGTCTGTGTCAATTTGATTCCATCCTCTTCGAACTGCTCGAGGGAATTCGTTCCTGGCCACAAGTGAGGTGTGTTCTCCAGTTTTCGAGGCGGCTGGTGATGAAAAGTAGGATCAAATCGTTTCAGACGAATGACTTCGACAAGGAACTCCGATGTGATGTTTGAACGAGAGAGAGTGAGGCGAACATGGATTAGGATTTCCACATTCGGTCATCCTTCAGAATGAAATTGCCGCAGGTCCCATTCCCAAAGTATCAACCGACATATGGTGCGGGACGATCAGGAAGTGAATGGAGATAATTTCCGAGGGCTGGGGAGGGAGAAGGGAGAGAGGTGAAAAAAATGGGAGGATAAGTGCATGGAGTGAGAAATTAGGGAGAGAAAGAGAAGTGAAAGATCACAAGAATTGTCGGAAATGATAAAAACACACTCACTGCAGATAAGGTTGTGTGGCTCGCTCTGATTTTGCGTTCATTCACTCCTTGTGTGATTTGGCGAGTGAACGAAGTGAATTGAGACATGAGGTCCGAAGAATGCACGATGGACGTTGTGATGATCGTGTAATGTTCTGGATGGAAGTTCTGAAGCGAGCTAGTTCATTCATTTTAAATAGTTGATCAGTCCCAAATTGTGGATGGTTGAAGCGAAGACAACAGAATTTAACGACAATAATGTAGATTATGACTTCAATTTTTGTTCCCTCTTGATTTCAGAAAGATAAACTCTTAAGGTGACTGTGGTGATATGAAAATGGAGTTGCTGGTTATCCCGAAGTTGCGTGTTTATCCGATGATGTTGATCAGCCCTCAGAACAGGTAACTTTTGACTCACCCTGTAATGTCCAATTGTGCCTATAGAATCGAACATGAATGATAAAGCACTTTCCCATTGCTGCAATGTTATTTGAATGTGGGAAGGACCCCTTTGAGATATGATCAACCGGTCTGCATTTCAGTGCGCATGATCAATCCGATAGAAGAGAGTAGATCTTCCCAGATTAACACCCAGGTTCTTTCAAGAAGAATGGGAGGAGGTCTTGTTGTGTGGAAGCTCATAGAATCTTGTCCAAAAGGAGAAGTTGGGATTACCATTCTTGAACGAAAGCCCAATCTTGAAGGACGAATGGGAGAAATCGAAGTATTTCTGGGAAATAAAACGTGTTTCTGAGCGACTGGAGTTCAGACATGGATCATGGAATGTTAGAGAACTTTGAATTTTGAATTGAATCCCATATTCCCCCAATTCAATCATATGAACGTAACAATGAAAAAGAAGGCAAGAAAAGGATTGAAAAATACAGAATAACTCGAAAATTAGTTTTGTTCGGTTTGAACAACATGTTCGTTTTTAGCACGGGACTGTAACAACATTCACCTTCATTTCTTTCGATGGTTGTGCTGAACTTGTTGGTCGTTTGATTGGCTGTGCCCGGGTTGTTTCATTTTGTGAAGGGATAGAAAAGGAAAGTTGTCCTTCAAGCAGGTCGATTTGCCTCTGCACACTGTCTGCATACCCACTCGATGGAACTGTTGTCACAGTGGAGAGACAAGTGTTGTGCACCTTTACAAGTTGAGTTGCTGGACGTTTTTTCCATAGTTTGATGACACCCTGTGCTGATTCTGCTGATGTTTCGGATCCATAAAGCAAACCATTTCGTACTTCGGGCTTTGCTAAATGTACGACTAAATTGCTCAATGTACGAATAGGGGTTTAAGATTCAATTCCCTTCTTGAATATTTTTGTGTTTTCTCTTTTTTTCAAAAAGTATTGCGTTCATCGTTACTAACTGTTTTTTCAAGGGATAATAGTGGTGTCACCAAACCGTCCGGAGTCACCAATCCGGCCTTTTTTCTGTGAGGGACTATTTTGGTCAAACTAAGAACAAAATAAAATTTTAGCATTATACTCCCACCCGATCCCGAGAAAACCTCAAAATACGTTTTACGTTACGAATGCACACCTTTTTTTCAACTTTTTGCGGTCATTTCTCCACAACCAGCCATCCGTTTTAAATCAAATAAAAGGCATAATAGTCGGATAGATCTCGACAAAAGATGAACAAAAAATAAAAGGATTTTTTTCCTAAGAATATTTTGTCGAGAAAAATATGGGTTTTTTCCGATCATCCCAAATACGCAGAATTTTTTCTCCAAATTTTTGCAAAAATGTTCGTTTCACCAAAAAAACGTTTGTGTGAAAAATTTCATTGAAATCGATTCACTGGTTGTTGAGATATTGTCAAAACGATGTTTTTCATCGGGCAAAAGGGGGTATTTTGAGGATTTCTCGGGATCGCGTGGGAGTATAATTCTTAAATTTCAGATTTTTCTTAGTTTGACCGATATTGATTTTTCCAGAAAAAAGGCCGGATTGGTGACATGGGACATATTGGTGACACAACTATAAGTCAAAATGGTGACGTGTTCATGAGAAATGAATGATCTTGCCCATTATCCAATTCTTGATCAAACCCTCAAACTAAGGAGGGGAGATGACTCAATATAGAAGTGAATCCTTTACTCATCGTGTCTTTTTTCTCTCTTTCTAGCAATTTCGTCTCTTAAGATCAACTCAGGATCCTCATTCTCATGATCAAGATCGTGGACACAGATCTTGGCTGAGGATAGTACTTACGGACCCGTTTCTTCCATGCCTCCTTCTCAAAATTCGTTTCTTTCTCGCTTTCTCCGACTTTTATCTCGATAGATTTGCTCTGGCTTCTTTGATTCGCAATCACGATCAAGACCGCAAATCTTCTTGACTTTGATGACCGTGGACATATAACCCGCTTCCCTGTCACTTATGGTTTGTTCCCTTTCTTTTTTCTTATTTTTCTCACAACATTCTCTCTTGGAGATGCGATCACCGACATCAAATCTGAAAACACGTCCCACACTCCGGCTTGACCGTTTGTTCTGCATGCCGTGCACAAATACTTGAAAGAGTGATCTTTTCAAGTGGTTATATGGAGAAGTCTGCCTCTATGATGCCTCAAAATCCAATTCCGGCAAGTTCGTCATGATGAACTGCGCTCGCATCCTGTGCGATCAACCTGATCTTACGAATGTTCAGCCACCAAGTTCTGCCGCGTCTCGTTCACCTGCCGTGCTACTTCTCGCGCAATCTTCCCCGTCTCATATTTCCCTCGTTCCCGTCCGACTTTCCAATATCTCGTCCCTCCTCGTCCTTCTCTTTCCCTGTCGGACAAGGAATCACATCCGCAACAACACTCGACGATTCGGAGTGGATTCACAATCTCTCACTCTCCCAACAGGCGACACCAAACCTGCACAAAATCCTCACCACGTGCGAATCCCGACATTTCAACATTCTCTCTCCACACGCCGCAGATCGAGATTGGGGATGATGAACTGAGGAATGAGGACTAACAGTGGGTTCCACAGGCTGGTAGGCTCGCTGGAGGCAACCCACAATTCACTGACAATGCTAGAAAGGTAAGAGTGGGCAAGAAATTGATGAAAGCTCGGATTCTGTTGACTCGGAGCAACTGGACGGATTAGGAAGTAGTATAGAAGGCGAAAGTAGAACCACATTGGCAGAGACACCACTTCTATAGCTTTTTCTCCATGCCGATTGACCATTCAGACAATACTTGAAGTAAAAGTCATTTTCATTTCAGAATATTGTTAAACTTAGAGAAGTATTCTCTTCCAGAGTTCAGTTACTGCATACTTTCAAGTTGAAGCAAAAAAATCGAAAATTTTCAAAAATGCAAAAACCTTGATTTTGGCGGAAGCTGGTGTATTTTTTCAAGGTTCCGAAGGTTGCGACACTTCTCATCGGTCCCTTTTAGACCGGCATCGGAACTCATTTTTATCGGTTTGAGTTCCGGAGACGTACGTTGGTCTTGCCAAGGGCCAAGACCATGCCAAAGGGCAGTGATATGTGAAATTAAATGCTTCCGCCAGGAATTGAACCTAGGACCTTCAGCTTAGTAGTAGTAGTGCGTGCACTCACCATTACCACTAGACTATCCGGTCCTGAAATTATCCCGGAAAATCAGAAACTTTATACCCGAAAAAAAGACACTATAGCAGATTTAAAATTTGAAAACTTTGTCAAGAAATTCAATATATAGCAAAAACGCTCCCGTGAAAAAGTCATGCTTTTTAACGAGGGTAACAAGTGGCCAAGAATTAAGATCTAGCAGATCGCTCCCGTGAAATAGTCATGCTTTTTAACGGGGGTAAAAAGTTAAAAAGGAAAATCTAACATATTTTGAAAAAAGCGCTGACGAGAAAAAGTCGTGCTTTTTAACGAGGGTAAAAAAGTCGTTCCCGTGATAAATCCATGCTTTTTAACGAGGGGAGATAGGTAGACGATAAAAGGAATATATAGCAGATCTGAACATTCGAGGTATAAGGCACAGGTCGAAACTAACATTTTCAGGAGCTAGTAGCTCAGTGGGAATGTTCCAGTGTCCACCCGTTTCTAGGGGGTGGTTCGATTCAGGCGAGGGGCAATCTTAATTTCAAAAAAAAAATGAAAAAGTTTCAAAATACCAAAACAATTTCAAAAATTTAAAAAAAATTCAAAAATTCAAAAAAAAATTTCAAAAAAAAATACTTAGGAAAATTTCAAAAAATTCAAAAATTCAAAAAATTCAAAAAATTCAAAAATTCAAAAATTCAAAATTTCCAAAAAAGTTGAAGTATGAAACCTCGACGTAATTTCCCTTGATACTCAGGCAAAATGGTGCCCTCGTGGCTAATGCGTAGAACGAATTGAAGGTTGGATTGGAGCGGGACGAGCTGGGAGGCTGTCCCCGGGGGTTCACTGTGGGCATCACTTGAATGTGACCGTAAATCATGCCCCCCAATACCTTAGCCCTTCAAGGAATTCGCCAGCAGTAGTCATTGAGTAGGATCATGATAGAGTGATCCCCAAAGGAGTATCGGGTTGTCCTACGGTACAATCATACAAAAACTTGATAAAGGAAATGATGAACGATGAAGGCTTGAATGATTGAATGATTGAATTTCAAGTTGAAAAATGATACCTCGACGTAATTTCCGGCCATCTCAATTTAAAGTTGGTTTTCTCGAGTACCGTTGGTATTCTAAGCTGCAGTTGGTTTTCTGAACGACCGTTGGTTTTCTGAATGACCGTTGGAAATCTGCAAAAAAAGTTGGTTTTTTTAAACCATATCAGTGTGGATGTTTTATAAAAAAAAATGTACAAATAGACGAGTTGGTAGATTCAAAGACTTCCGCTGTTGGGACCTAGGTTCGAATCCCGGGATCGTCAACTTTTTTCTTCAATGGATTTTTCTGACATGATCATACACATTTTTGTGAAATTATAGCAGTATTCATGATCGGATGAGTAATGTTCGACAATTGGATTGAATTTGCCTTTTTTTGAATCGGATCATCCCACTCTCTCTTAAACTCACCTCTTCTCTCCAATCAACTTATTGAGACTCTTCGATAGTTCAGGATGCACCATACAACAGCAATCAACACCTGGATGCGAAGCGCTGAAGTTTGAAGCGGAGATCAAGAATACTGAAGCCATCCAATTCTCGTCATTCTCTACTGCCATCTGCAGATTGGTTGGACGGTTGAAACGCACTCGATTCATATGATATGGATTTCATTGTTTTCTGGAACCAGATAGTAAGTCATCCCCAACTCCTGTGCTGCACAAATCCAGTTTGTTTTTGAACACTTCACCAACCAATATTTCGGAAACAAGACAATATCACGTCTTCAATTCATTCAGTGCATGTCACAAGCAATCAAGAAAACAAAATATTCGCGAAAATAGGCTCAGAAACTGGTAAAGAATGGGTAAAACGATAATAGCCTCAGATCCCCTCCCCCGAATCTCTAACGTCTCATGTACAGGCAAGAAAGGGCAGGACGCACAGAGCAAGACACTGCCAGAACAGAAAGCGACAGCGAGATTCAGCGCAGAACAGGACAGCCAAAGAATGACGAGCTTCGAAGCAGAACAGAACGCGGAGGAAGAAAGAGGATGGGACACGAACCAAAAGAAAGGGAACGGGCCACGACGGCAGATCCACCCAATCCGATCGGAGAAACAATCAGAAATGGTGCTTCTTCATCGCAGCCACAGCCTTCCCCTTCGCGACTGGTGTTGTCGGTGTTCTCTTCTTCACACTCGCAGAATGCACACTGCCGTATTTTGGGGAAGAGGGGGAGGGTGTGGGAGGGGTTGTGGGGAGCGAGACCAACTTTGGGGCTGGCTTCGAGTGTTGCGGCGAGCGCATCCCATTCCCGCGCGAGAACCGGAGCATCGTCACAAGAACAGAACTCGGCGGTTCGTTCAAGTTCGCGTGGTCCTTCGGAGGTGAAAGGGGGTTTGTGAGTGTGGGCGACGAGGGGCGAGAGCGGTCTGTGTTGTAGTCCGCTGCCGACGGAGGGGTGTGCGGTGGGGGTGAGAAGAGCGGCAGGAAGTGCTGGTCGGTGCGCAGTGAGAGCGGGGTGGGGTTCAGTTCAATCACCGACTCGCTTTCTTCGCTCGTTGCGCACGTCGGCGAATCAATTCGCGAGGAGGAGGCCAGCGAATCCAGTGACGCTGCGGACGAGACTTGTGTGAGTGTGGGCGGCCGGGCATGCCGTTCGGGAGTGGTCGAGTCTGATTTGGCGCGTGTGTTCGGCGATGGCGTATTTCGGTCCAAACTCGTCGCAGGACTGCGAAGTGGTTCTGCCGACGATTTCGGAGCGGTGCCCGGCCGATCCTTGCCGTCGGAGGGCGTTTTGTTCGATTGTCCGAAGAGCTGACAGTTTCGGCTTCCAGCTTCCATCAATTCCAGAATCGTCGGGTGCCCCAAGAATTGTGCCGGCACATTCTGAACATTAATCTGCGGCACGTCCAATCCGAGTGGAGTGTAGCTTCAGCAAGCGCTGGTCAGCGGGTGGGCGACACGCGAAAGAAGCGGGCTCGTTTTCGCCAACTTCAGCGGCATTCGGTGTCTCCTCGCATCGCCCGACTGCAGAATCGATCCCGCAGGCTCCGTCCCGCTTGTCGGTTCACTCGTCTGCGGTCGTTTCGTCAACAAGCTCGATTTCGGTTTCACAACACACGGCGCCAGTGAGCTGGGGAGCTTCACTTTCGGAGCAGTACGCACACTCGGCGCTGACTGAGTCAGTCGCACTGCCTGGTTGAACGACGTTTTGTGAAGAGTGAACGATTCCTGCAAAAGACGAGGCGTTCGCACAAGACGACTAATCACTCCAGCTTGCTTCCTCAACCCCGAAACGAACGATCGCTTCATCCGAGTCCGCCGGCTCAGCGACGTCACTTCCATCGCATGCTCCACTCACCAACTGTAGTGGTGAATCAGAAAAATCGATACAATCAGCATCGCGCGGTTGTGCCCTTGAGGTGAATGAACCAGGATCACCCCGTCACCATCAAGTGCTTTGTCAAGAAAGCTGCACACACGGCTCACATGTTTCGCTGGCGATGCCAAGAATGTCGAAGGATCTAACTCAGACATCGGCAGAGACAGTATCGACACGTTATTCACACTCCAAACATTCGAACCAGATGTCGTTCCAGTTCCACAGATCACCACATGAGTGATTCGTTGAGTGTTCAGAAACTTGCGAACGAGGAGAATGACGGCGAGAAGAAAACGAACAGCAATCGAAGAAGTGGTATCCTCATTCCCCAAAAACAATTGAGGCATCAGCTTAGACACAGGCGTGGGTGGAGATGGAGGAACCATCATCGGTCCGAGTTCTCGCAAAGTGGAGTACGTCGGCTAATCACATTGACTGTGACGTGCATGTTGTGATGGCTGCTGTTCCAGTGAGGATGAACTGTGTCTGACAGAGTGCGATATGGAGAGGACGCCAAAAGTTGTATCGGAGGTTGTTGAGCAGGATGTGTATGTGCAGGCGGTGACTGTCACATCAAAAAATAGGCCTGAAGCTGACATTTTTGACAGACTTCCTTGACATCGAGTGTGAGATAAGGAGTGATGAGTAGTCGAAGGCGGAGATGAAAATCCATTATCCAGATTGTCCGCTTGAACACTGACAGATTGAATCGAATTTTGAGTCGGTGACAAGACTTGAAGGTGGGAATTTGGATGGACACGAAATCGAGATCCCTCTGCCGTCATGTGTGGAGGATCACGTGGAGAACGAGCATTCTCTGATGATGGGATGATGTTGACGAGGCTGGACGGGAGGGCAGAGTTCCGACAGATGCGGATGACAGGGTCGATGGAAGAACGACGATCAGTTTGGAGGATGCCAGATCATCCATACACATTGATGTTCGTGGCAGCAAAGAGGTCAGTTATGAGGCTGTGAGTCCGCTGGGTTCCAGGAACAGCGCTGCCAAATCTTCTGTTCTGTTCATCTGTTTGGTGAGTGTGATTGCGGTGAATCCAGAAGGGATTGTGGGGTGTGTGTGAGTTGGACACGATGCGCTTGGTTGAGCAAACTCCCCAAATTGATTGTCGTCTTCCGACGCAACAGTGAAACTGTCACGTGACAACAAGAATGTTCCCCTCTGTCTCATACCCTCCCTTTTCGCCCACTCCTTCTCTTCTTCTTCCCCCATCTGACCTGGCGGAAGAAAGATTCTCCTCTCCCCTTCACACGCAGCCACAATCTGCTGATCTTTCTCCAACACACTCCCAACACTCGACAGGCTCGCGAAACTTGATGCACAACATTTCAAGCTGACAGTGTCGCCTGCATCGTCTGGCATTGTCCAACCTTCCACAGAAGAGACAATAGTGAGTGTGGACATTGTGAGCTCGTCCTCTCTTCTTCCTCCCTCTTCGCCAATCCTCCTGTTTCCGCTTCTTCTTCACCAGGAATGTCCCATTCGTTCTTTGCTCCTCTTCTTCGCTCTTCTTCCAGTGCATTTTTAGGCTTCGAGTTGTTGTTTTGCTCGTTCAACCGTTTGGATTCTTGTTTCAGCCATTCGTTCTCTTCACTTGTTTGATACTCATCCAGCGAGTCGTTCTCATCTTCATCCCTCCTTCCTCTCATCACTTACTCCTCCAACACTCCCAACACCCCAACCATCCCTTCCACCACTCTCCCCCTCTCTACTCCCATCCTCACCACTCTCTTCATCTTCTTCTCACACCATTTTCGAGTTCATGGACGTGATCTTGGAGTGTACAGACTACAATTGTCCAATCTGAGCTCTGTCGACTCTTTCATTCCTTACAAGCCTGTTCTTCTTCTCTCTCCCATCTCCTTCATTCCACTCGACCTTCCGCTCATCAGCATCTCGTCGTTGAGTGGAAGGATGGAGAAGAGGAGGTTGGTTGCAGATGGAAGAGGAAATAGAGAAATGGGGGGACGAGGTGGAGGAAGTGGACGAGACCCAATTCTGAAATCTTCGTGGAAAGCTGATCAAGAAGATTGATTGTTCAGGCGAGGCTGGAGACACAGGTTGTGATCTGGTCGAGTGAGATGTCGGGATGGTACGAGGAATGGAGAACATGAGTTGGTTGTTGACCGGAGGAGAGACGAGTGAAGACGACGAATGATATGAACGAAGCTGTGAGAAGCACGACAATTAGTGTGTTGGTTCTTCTTTCAGCTCGTCGTCGAGTTGGAGTGATGGCGGAAGGGTCGGTTCGGGATGATCGAGCTTATGATCGTTAGCTTCCATTGTCTCACCAACAGAGAGAATTAAAACGTTCAAAGGGTGTCGTCCTTGAAGCAAGGGCAGCGAGAGGGGATGAAGAGAGGGCGACTTCAGTCTTTCCACTGTGGGGCGGTAGTCAATGACCATTTGTGTCGACTTAGCGTGGAATTCGTGTTCTGAGGGAATTTTCGAGCCCAGAGTGGAAAGTATACGATAGACGGGTGAAGGAAAAGGGAGAGATCTCTATTGGGTAATGAAGAGACCACGGAGGGTGATCAAGGTGGTCGATGTGATGTGAGGGTGAAAGTCTGGCGGAACAATCCCAAAAGAAGAAGTAGATGGGTTGTGGAACGTGGGGAGGTCGGAAAGTTTGGGAGAGGCTTCGATATATTAAAATTTTGTGCTGACATCGACAAAATCAGTGCAGAACTTGTTGAGCATCAATATCCGCGTAGAGAAGAGAAATATGTTTGCCATCTTCTGCAGATAACTTTCTTTCGTTTCAAATGTGTCCGGATTGTCTGTAGTATGCAAATCTTTCGCAATAAGTGTTAAATTTTGGCGTGTTCTGAGATTGACTGCCGCAGCTACTGAAGGCGGGGAGAGCTTCGAAGGAAAATGAAAATGTGAACATTAGTGGCAGTTTTCAGTCGTTTGGAGAGGGATGAGAGGTGCAGAGCTCATTGAACGCGCGTCGGACTGGCCGAGAATGTCAACGTACCTGCCTTCCCAGCTGACGAACAGGACGCAATGAGTGTCATCAAAACCAAGATTGTCGCACTCAATGTAGATTGAACAATGAGCTTTTCCTTCAACAGGCAGGAGTGGCGGAGTTTGGCGTGTTTGGGGTGTCATTCTTCTCTTCACCACCAGCTCCACCGAGATGCTCAGTTTCAACAAAGGAGTGGAAACTCTTCGGATGGTCGAGCATTCCTAAGAAGCTTTCTTAGAGCAGTACTTTCGGCGAAGAACAGAGAAGATGTGAGTGTTTGGACAGATCCAGTATCAAAATTAGGAAGAAGTGACGATTCATTTGCAGAAACACCATTTGCCGATGGATTGTTGGAATGTCCACTTTTTGGAGAGATGGGCGTGGAATTGCAGTCGACCATGTTTGCTTCTGAGTTTGTTGAATTCGTGATATAAGCTGTTAAAATATGTCAATTCCACTTCATTGAGCACGTTTATCTTTTGTTGGTAGGTTTTTTGGAGCTGAATTGCTTCTGAAGCCACCATCTTCGATGTGGATGACTGATGGTGAATGAAGATGCATTGCTCCTCCACCAACAGTTGTAGTATTACGATTGAAGTAACAACGATATAAGTACGCAAGATCGCGATCAAGATCGATTCAAGCTCTGTTGGGAGCTGAACTGGAAATGATGATGGAATCGAAGACAGTTAGTACTTCTAATTCACGGAAATTAACAAGCGCTTCGCATCCAGGTGTTGATTGCTGTTGTATGGTGCATCCTGAACTATCGAAGAGTCTCAATAAGTTGATTGGAGAGAAGAGGTGAGTTTAAGAGAGAGTGGGATGATCCGATTCAAAAAAAGGCAAATTCAATCCAATTGTCGAACATTACTCATCCGATCATGAATACTGCTATAATTTCACAAAAATGTGTATGATCATGTCAGAAAAATCCATTGAAGAAAAAAGTTGACGATCCCGGGATTCGAACCTAGGTCCCAACAGCGGAAGTCTTTGAATCTACCAACTCGTCTATTTGTACATTTTTTTTTATAAAACATCCACACTGATATGGTTTAAAAAAACCAACTTTTTTTGCAGATTTCCAACGGTCATTCAGAAAACCAACGGTCGTTCAGAAAACCAACGGTAGGGATGAGCAACGGACGGACAAAACCACGTTCTCCTCGGACATCGGACAGAGACCCTGTCCAAGTCGGAAAGAAGTGTTTCTTGTGGCTTAAATAGACGTGATTGACACTCAATTTTTCCTCCAATTCATCCAAGATGTTAATTTTGTTCAGATTTTGTCTTTCAAAAAAATCAAAAACGAGTATTAGAGAATTCGGACAAAAATCCCATAAATTGCCGAATTGTCCTGGCCTGTCCGATCTTGGACATGAGCTCATTTGGTGAAAAAAAGAGTCGTCTGAATTTCTTCACGAGGCATTTATGATCATTTGGAAACGGACAATCGTGTCCAGTCCTGGACACGTCCGGATCGTCCTCCCCATCGGATGGTGACTTCGACTCACATTTTCTCTCAGAGACCATTACATCGCAATTCGAATTCCCTTGTCCATTCCACACTTCTTTTATCCAATTGTCACTCATTGCTGTCTCCATTGAATTTCAAACTTGTGGAGATCTCCACAATTCACACTTTGCCCATCTCCTCACTCTCGATGATGTCACACTGAATTGACACATGGAAAATGAACAATATCAGTATTCATTTTTATTATCGTTTCACTCTTCTCTACCTCTTTCTCTTCATTTGTCTGTAATAGATGATAAGATCTTTCTCCAATCAGAAATGGACATAAATAGAAGAAATCTGGATCACAAACAACATCAGTATGCATCTTTTTCTTTCTCCACTCATCTTCATCGATTAGTCTCATTACACGCCTCCTCTTTTCTTCCAAACAAAACGCAGAAGATCAAGGACATCACATTCCCGACACTGTCCACAATTCTGCTTTTCTCATTGTCAGTTCATTATCTGAAGGAAAGGTTCACATCTTCAGACTCGACACAATGTCTAATTCACTCACAATCGAGAACCGCCTTGAGATCAAACTGAAGGAGTCTCTGAACATCACAGCATATTTTTGAAAAGCGGAGACACGGAACGGATCCTCTTATCATGCACGCGGGACATGTCGTGTTCAGCAGGTCTTATTCATGCGTCAAATTACAGAACGAGAGTAATCGGTTCATTCAAAACCAGCTTCCAAGGATTTGGCGGATGATGAACTTCTTCTTGATCAATCTCCGAAACGAACCGTGAAGTGCGACTATGTCAACACTCCATTATTCTGTTCGGATTCGCAATCGATGAGGAGCCGACCCCAGAAAAATGCAACAATCAGGACGGATTTCCACGCGTACTCGACTTAAACAACCATCAATTTCATGCGCAACAGTACCTAGTCTCATCTACCACGCTGAATCTTTGAGGAAAACGAACAAGAATCTGTCACATATAGTCGGTGGACGAAACTCATCATCATGAGTCTCTGACGGGGAAGAACAAAGCCAACCACCATGACGAAAGGACAAACTTCATATTTATCTTCACACACTGCTCGATTTTGGTATCATTGATGATAATTGATTGCGGATGGATGGGAACATCGGCTGGAAAACTCTCTAACTCCAACGTGACTGTCTCGTCGAGTACGATCATCTCAAATCCTGAATGTTCCCCATTTATGATTGTCTGTTCTGAGGGGAACGATGACAGTTCGATTTCGATCATTGACGTTGTTCACAGATCGAGTGAACTTCGGACGCTCCTTCCTCTGACAGCCATTTCGTCACTCAACCATCTCGACTCCTCCCAACCGTCCTGCTCTGAGATGAACTCTGATGTCTCCGTCAGTTGCTCCGGTCTCTCGATCGACGATGCGTCCCTCGTTCTTGGATCTGGTCGTCTCCTCTCTATCCCGAAAACACCGACCGACCAACCGCACATTTGTCGTCTCCTTCAACAGGCGCGGGGTATTTGACATCCCTGCTGTCAATGCCTGAAGAATCAATGGAATCGTTCCCCACCCCTCACCTCGTGTGATCATCCCTCCCTCACCTCGTGTGATCATCCCTCCCTTCACCTCGTGTGATCATCCCCTCCCCTCACCTCGTGTGATCATCCCCTCCCTCACCTCGTGTGATCATCCCCTCCCTCACCTCGTGTGATCATCCCCTCCCTTCACCTCGTGTGATCATCCCTCCCTCACCTCGTGTGATCATCCCCACCCCTCACCTCGTGTGATCATCCCTCCCTTCACCTCGTGTGATCATCCCTCCCTTCACCTCGTGTGATCATCCCTCCCTCACCTCGTGTGATCATCCCCTCCCCTCACCTCGTGTGATCATCCCTCCCTTCACCTCGTGTGATCATCCCCTCCCCCTCACCTCGTGTGATCATCCCTCCCTCACCTCGTGTGATCATCCCCTCCCCTCACCTCGTGTGATCATCCCTCCCTCACCTCGTGTGATCATCCCCTCCCTCACCTCGTGTGATCATCCCTCCCTTCACCTCGTGTGATCATCCCCTCCCCTCACCTCGTGATCATCCCCTCCCTCACCTCGTGTGATCATCCCCTCCCTTCACCTCGTGTGATCATCCCCTCCCTTCACCTCGTGTGATCATCCCCTCCCCTCACCTCGTGTGATCATCCCCTCCCCTCACCTCGTGTGATCATCCCTCCCTCACCTCGTGTGATCATCCCTCCCTCACCTCGTGTGATCATCCCCTCCCTTCACCTCGTGTGATCATCCCCTCCCCCTCACCTCGTGTGATCATCTCCACCCCTCACCTCGTGTGATCATCCCCTCCCTCACCTCGTGTGATCATCCCCTCCCTTCACCTCGTGTGATCATCCCTCCCTCACCTCGTGTGATCATCCCCTCCCCTCACCTCGTGTGATCATCCCCACCCCTCACCTCGTGTGATCATCCCCTCCCCTCACCTCGTGTGATCCTCCCCTCCCTTCACCTCGTGTGATCATCCCCTCCCCTCACCTCGTGTGATCATCCCCTCCCCTCACCTCGTGTACTCATTCCCTCCTGCCCCTTCGCACGGTCATCACAGCCTATCCACACTCCAAAACGTCACTTTCCCACCTCATCCTCTTAAATTACTTTTTCTTCCTCATATTCACGCATCCACATGTAACCTTCCTATTTCACTCTTATTGTTTTCGTCATCAATTTATTAATTCCTGGGTTTAGTCGTGTACAGAAAGAATTGGTTGATCAAGCCCATTGTTGCGACTTACGAGTGGTGACCTCCTAATTAGGCGCTGTCCGAGGACGGATAGCGCCTCACCTTGTCCGGACAATTGCTCCTCACTAACCAACGGTCGTTCAGAAAACCAACGGTCGTTCAGAAAACCAACTGCAGCTTAGAATACCAACGGTACTCGAGAAAACCAACTTCAAATTGAGGCAGCCGTAATTTCCCTTGATACTCAGGCAAAATGGTGCCCTCGTGACTAATGCGTAGAACGAATTGAAGGTTGAATTGGAGACGGTGGATTTCTAGGAATCCGCCCCGGGGTTCATGTTGGCCGCACTTAGATGTGCCCGTAAATCATGCCCACCCAAGACTTAACCCTTCAAGGAATTCGCCAGCAGTAGTCATTGAGTAGGATCATGATAGAATGATCCCCAAAGGAGTATCGGGTTGTCTCATGGTACAATCATACAAACTTGAATGAATGATTGAATGATTGAAAAAATCAATTGAATGAATGAATGAAAAAATGAATTGAATGAAAAAATGAAACTTGGAAGAAAGAAACAAAAAAGAAAGAAGCAAGATGAAAGCTGGCACAACAAGGAACAAAAAATAAAAAGTTCTCAACACTTCACTTCACATTTCATTTTTATTTTTTTGATTTTTTAATTTGTATTAAATGACAACAGTGAATACTACATATGTCTCGCTAAAGACTTCGAACCCTCCAAAGGGGAGCGAAAAACGTCGAACAGATGCCAAGCAAGCTTTGATTCAGTCAATGAAAGAAGAGAACTGTGAACTTGTCTCTGAGTATGTCAGACACAATATCCCAGTCATCTATGTTCATGAAGGTGTTGAGTGGAGGATAAAACCAAAGTTGTGGAATCAAGGGAACAGACCACACATGTCACAACGTCGACACTACACTCAATCGTTTGTGGAAAATGAACTGAGGAAGTACAACTGTGAGCTCGTTGGTGAGTACAGGCAGGTTCCTGTTCCTTTAGAGAAGAATTTGGAGTGTTTCTGATGTTCACAAAATTAACGCTGATTTTTTTTATTTCAATTTTTTATTTTGCATTTGAAGAGTAGGTCCAGTTAGTGCAAGTGGAAGACCTCGACGTAACGTTCCAAGATACTCAGGCTAAATGGTGCCCTCGTGACTGATGCGTAGAACGAATTGAAGGTTGGATTGGAGACGGATGATCGAAAGATTGTCCCCGGGGTTCATGTGGGCTTCACTTAAATGTGACCGTAAATCATGCCCACCCAAGACTTATCCCTTCAAGGAATTCGCTATTCTCTGTGAGAGCGTAGCAGTCATTGAGAAGGATTGAGATAGATCGTCCCCAAAGGGGTATCGGGGTGTCCATAGGGAACTCACACAAGCATGAAAAGGAACGACTCAACGGCTATTTTTGTTTTTGGTGAAGAATGTCAATAGAAAAATAGAATACACAGTTTAATACTCCAACATGAGATCAACAAGAAATTCATAGTACTCCTTGATTATTTTTCCATTGATCGTCTCTGATGTCTCCATCTCAATAGATTCACCAGAACTGTCTTTGAACCAGATCTTCACTATTGATTGTCGAGTAGTTAATTCCCACTTCTTTCGTTTCGCAATCTGTTCGTTGCAGAAAGCAACGTACGAATCATTGTGTGCATCAGTCTGGATCCAATCAGCGTGAATGGTGTAATTCTGAGGAATATCTTTGGAGATGATTGTGGATGTACTGCCAATTTCTTCCTTCACATGGATGAGTTTGCAGTCGAGGAAGTAAATATATTTTTGTTTTCGGGAATTGACAAAATCATGAGGAAATTGAGCAGCGTGAGAATTCTGAATTGAGAAGTATCGTTTAACCATGGTTCTTTTAGCAAAAATAAAAAATCAAAAAAACACTTCTATCATGAATACCCTCTCTTCACTTCTTCATACGCTTCTTGGAGTCGACGATCAATGACATATCGCACTCGTGGTTGTCCATTTTCAATCCAGAACAACCAGTATGAAGCCTGATGTAGTGCTAGAATTGGTGGAGGTGGTCCATCAGGAGTTGATGTGAAATATGGATCCAGAGCGCCCTGTCTGATTGGTGTTCCTCGATAGACAATGTTCACTGATTCTGCTGTCGAAATACCTTCTTCACCACCTGCAATTTCACTTCGATCTGTTGGAACCATGAAAGTGAAACAGGTTGCATCCGTCACAGCTCTATTTCTCACAAATTGACGTTCAACTCCGTTGAAGTCTTTTTCAAGGCGAGAATGGCAAATAGAATTTTCGAACTCTTCTGTTGCTGAACAACCAATGAAATCACCATTCACCATCATCATTTGATAGAACTCTGGTGAGAGTATTGACATTGGGAAATTGGGAAAGTTGGATCCAAGCATTTCGAATTGACCAACGTAGTGAGGATTTCTGAAGACTGTACATTCATTTGGTCTTTCAGGGAACAAGCACATAAGATTCATGAGATTGTTGAGTTTGATACTGATGTTTGATCTCACTCCCATGGCATTCGCTTTTGATTGAAATGATTGTGTGTCAATTCTTTCTGCTTTCAGGACATAAAGAGTCTTTGAATATGTGTTGAATAGGGAATGTTTTGTTGCATCGGTGATTTGATATCCGTAGCAAATTGCCGTTACTTTTTCAACAGATGAATTCAGAACTGTGTAGGTTCTTGATATATACTGGATGATTGCTGGTTTTTCAGCCATTGCATCTTCTTTTTCAAACGCACCATATTGCCAGACTGGATTTCCGATTTGGGTAAATTCCTGAGTCAAAATGCAGAATTCTCCGTCATGCATAAGTGACATTCGAGAAGAACCGACATTAAGCATTGGTGTCATATCTCCTTCATCAGTTGTATCTTGAATTGATTTTCGAATCACAGTTGAAGGTCGAATGGGACAATACACAAGCGAATCAGTTGTCAAGTGAAATCTCAATCGTAGATTGCCAAAGAGGGAATTTGGATACTGATCAAAGGTGCTCAGTGGAAGTAAATTCACAAATGGAATGACCAGTGGAATCGTAAATGTGATTGTTTCCGGTAAATCTGAAGCACTCGAGCATAACGGTGTATAGTAGAATCCGCACACACTTTGATCCATTCTCTGAACATTTTCCCACAGACTATAACAATGCTTCATGTTATTTTTCTCTTCATGTGACTTGAATGTGTGATACAGAAATGATTCATGGATGTGATTATTCTGGAGTGTATTATCAATAATGTTACCTTGACTGTCGACGAGTCTCATGTCTCGAATTGCATCTGATGACGATTTAAATCCGTAGAACATTCCGTACATTCCAACGTGTCGGGTAACGTGTGTATCCGGAGGTTTGTGAACTGGAACAGTCACAGTGAGATCAATTCGCAAATGACTCTTCGCAAACTCAGTCACATCATGACCATCATAGCACAATGGAACTTCAATCTCATCTCCAATTCTGCATGGCATAGGAGGATTGGTATTATGAACTTCTTGAATTGAATACACATGAGGTTCCGAATCCCATTGCTTTGGCAGATATGATTGCACTTCGATTTGTTCAATTAATGTCGATGTTGGTTTGGATTGATTGGATCTGATACTTCTCATTTATAGAAAAATAAAAAATACAATATCATGATTTTCTTTTCCTGTTTTAAGATTTCAGTATTCCAAGTTCCTTGTGTAACGCTTTCAGTGTGTGATTTGGATAGTACTCAACTTTTGGTTCACCATTGCTGTATCGGAATACCCACCAAGTTGTTGCAGTTGTTGCTAAAATGGGTGCAGGAGGATGTGTAAATTTAGTCATAAAACCATCGCTTTTATCAATTTGCTGACTTGGATTTAGAACATTCTAGTATGTGTCAATCACTCCTTGATATATTGGCTGAGATCTCAAAGTTACTGGAACATTCTGACCTCTGGAACTGATCGAATCATTACAGTTTGTTGGGCAACCACTTCTCTGGGTTGAGAAGCATAAAAGAAAATCAGAATTGTCATGAATTGGTCGTACTCTTGTCATTGTCTCATTGGGATAATTCTGATCACCAGTGAGTTTCTCTTCAACGAGAGAATCTGTAAGTGATCGCTCCAAATCATCTGGAACAGCTAGATAGGAATCGAGATTGAGAGTTGATAATGCGAACTGATAGAAACGAGCTCCAATAGTTGTTGTCGGTTGTTCTGGATAGTATTTGTTGAGTAGATTCACTTGGATATTCTTCTGCATTGGATTGTGGAAACATGTGACTTCATTATCGTAGTGACGGAATAGAAGCATGATATCCTTGGCATTTACGAGAACCATTTGCTGAGTACAATCAATTCCTGTTGCCGTTGGTGTCTTCTGAAATGGATAGAATGAGATCTTTTCAGCTGGAATTGTTCCAGGACGATCCTGATACATTTTCTTCAGATTCTCTTTCGCAATTTCTTTCATTTTGTATCCAGCACTCATGCAATACACGTCATCAATGCGATAATCCATAATGTTGAGAGAAATGTATTGTTCATCAGGGGAAGGTTCCGAGGTAATACCAGTCGGATGTGTATATACACAATCTTGTTTTACTGCCATGATCTTAAATGATTGACCGATTTGAACGAAGTTCTTTGTACAAGGGGGGACGAGATATGGAAGGAAGGTTGGACGATCACGATTACAATAAACAAGTGAATCTCGGATGGGAGGTAACATTGATGTATATTCACTGATCAATAACGAGAGTGTATTTTTCAAAGTCAGTTCAGGATTCACCGGACAACACACGAATGCATCTTCATTTATGTGGACACTCAATTTCAGATCTCCGAAGAGACACCGAGGATAGTCAGTCATTCCAGAGAAAATGAGAAGATCTTCAAGATTGATTGACACACGAATTGGGACATCGATAGTGTCTTTGAAGACACCAGTTCCAGACGTTGTTGTGAAGTCTGATAAAGGAATATAAACACCAGCAACCGATTCATCATGATTCCAAGCATTTTGCCAAGGTGTGTGACAATGCTTTCGATTCTCCAATTGACTCTTCGGTTTGATCATATTGTAGATGTGAGACTCCATTGATACGTCATTGGTTGTTGTGCTGATTATTCTCTGATTGTTGTGAAGAACAGTAAGGTCACGAAAGATTGATGCCGAATGTTTGAGTCCAACGAAGATGAATATCCTTTCATTCATGTACGAGCCAATTTTACCTGCAGTTTGTTTCCAGTTGTTGACTTTCAATGTCGCTGTCATTGTGAAAGTAATGAAGGAATCATCGATTTGACAAATGTCTTGATTTCCAGTCAACGGAATGATTATTTCCTGTCCTTTGTAGAAGCGTGAATTCTCAGATGGTTTCAATTCTTGAATGGAAGTACTATGTGCTCCATCATTCAGAAGGTAATTGATGTGATGCTCAGACATGAGTTGCTGTTGAATTTGACCAATGTCATCTCTTGTGTACTTGATTGATCCTGTTGTATTTCCAGTCAATGATGATGCTCCTGTTCTTTTGTTTGTCAGAAGTGTTATATGCGAGTTCATTTTATCAAAAATAAAAAAACAATATTGCTTATTTCTTTTTCAGTTTCTTCTTCTTTGCTTTCGGCTTCAGCTTTTCTTCTAGTCTCAGTATTTCTCCTCTGAGTTTGTTCGCAACTGCTGTGTTTCCTTCATTCATCGCTTGCTCATATTGTGCCATCTTTTCTGCATGGATTTGCTGATCCGATTTCACGTCTGGGATCATTTCAACTCCTGTCTGTGCAACCTTCGAAATCAGTGGTCCAACGAAGGGAATGAGATTCAGAAATGGAGCTCCAACTCTGAGTATGTTTTTGCCAACTGCTGCTAATTTTGATAACCAACCTGGTGCCATTTATGTACAAATAAAAAACTTGAACACAAACAAATTATAATCCTTTGAATTGAATTTTGGAATTTGATGATTGAGGCATGTCATCGTTTGAATACCGTGCATTTCGTGGTGGTTCATAATCAATCATCTGTTGTTGTTGAGGTGCTCGATTGATTGCTTTGTTTTGCTGGTACACATCCATCATTCCGCTTAAGCCACTGAGTATTCCTCCAGCTGTTTGTCCAAACTTGTTGTTTGTCTGTGAGAGCAATCCACCACCGACTTGAAGCAGTGATGGAGCTAGAGGTTTGATGAATTGAAAGAATTGTTTGCCGATATTTTTGAGTTTGTTGAAACTTCCTGGTGCCATTTATGTAAAAATAAAAAATTCAATTCATTATTATTTTATCTCGGTATTGCCTTCGTTAGCGAAATTCCATAATTGAGTATAGTGTTGTATGCTTCATTGAAGGCAATGCTCATATCTTTTCCACCAACAAGGATCTTGAAAATTGTTCGAAAGATTGGGAGTTTATTGAGACATAGGCACTTGTCAGATAAATCATCCAATTCGATCACCACATCGTTGATCCCAGTGAGTGTCGCAATCAGTGCACATAAATCACTTTGGTTTGTGATCAGTTTCTTTGATGGTTCAATGAGGTTATTCAGTAGCTTCTTTTCACAGGCGAATGCATTTTTGTACACTAGCAATAGTTGATCCTTGAATGCTGAAATGTTGGAAGTGTATTCTCTCAGTGGTATTGAACGACTTTGGATTGGTGCTGATGGATAAATCTCTAGTGGTGGTGGATCATACGTACCTGGAACATTCTCTAGTTCAACATTTGCACCTTGTTCATTTCGATCTTCGAGCTTTGGTCTTCCAGAATTCGAGCCTTTGTTGTCGATGATGACATTGTTGGTGATTGATGTTGGTACTGAAGAAGAACTTGTGTGTTTCGTAAATTGACAACTTAGAATTGGCTGCATCACTTTCTATAAAAATAAAAAATTGATATTTATCTTTTAGTTAACCACTTTCTCCCATTTCTTTCTGTAAGTGTGCAAATCGAGCATATTCGGGCATATATCCTGTTTGGTATTGAACCACATCTCTTGTTCGATATGCTTCAGATGTCAGTTGATTCACAAATGTTGAGATGTTTGCTGAATAACGACCAAGGAAAGTTTGCAAATCTTCTGTTTTTGTGATGATTTCGAGGAACTGGGGATGAATTTGTTCCTTAAACGCTTTTCTTGCTTTCGTCCTCTGATGATCTGGGCGATTCTCTTTGAAAGGTCGCAAAACACTAATGTGCGTCCCAAAAATTCATTTTTTGCCCAATTACCGTTCTTTATTTCAGTAGACAAGAAATAGGGAAATTATTGAATTTTAAGTTCGATCGCGTTCGATATCGTCCTTTTTTGTTGAAGACAATAGTGCACACTTTTTGTCACAGAATCTGTTCGAAAACAGAGAAACGATGGAAAACTACATAAAACGCTCATTCTGTGTGAGAGAACCAACACAAAGACATCTATTGTAGAAAAAGACACGAAAAGTTCTGAATGGCAAAATCAACAATCATGATGAATTTAGTCTTCAAGATTGGCGGAACATGTCTAACAGAGGTGCTTTGAGGTATCTCTTGATTCAAAACGGTATTTGATGGGAATTAGAGGAAGAGTAGGGCGAACAAAGAGTCAGTGCCCGTTTGTGATCTATAAGACGAGAAATTTGTGAAAAAGTTCCGATCGCGAGTGAAAACTGGAGAAAATATCACACAGTGCAAGTGTACAGATTGTCTTCTGGCTGTGAGAAACAATCTGTCTCGCCTCAAAAAAGTGCTGAGTGTCTGTCAGTGTGAACGAAATATATGACACAAACCAGGAGAATCACATGTAATGCACGGTATTAGGTCGGTTCAATCACGAATCTGACAAATGAATACCGTGTGATGAAGAAGGAGTCACCTGAACTTGGAATCTGGAAAAAAGTGAGTGAAAATGGGAAAATCTGGTAATTCAAACCTTAAACGGGGAGAGAGAGGATGTTTATGTGAACTCTGCTGTTTTCTTTACGATATATAGAGTGGGGATGGAGATAAAACGGAGGCGACCTTTCATTTAGAATCGCCCATCTGGATTTGAACTGATGAAACCTTCAACATAGTCTTCAAGCCACTGATCCCACATCTTTGATGCAATCTTGGATTGAATGGAATTGAAAACCATATTGTCCAACACATTTTTGCTGAGATCTGCTGGTTGATCTCGACTTGCCCGCAGGGCTTTCCAAAAATACCCATAATTTTCTGGATTTCGACGAAAAAAAGAAAATGCTCGTTTATCGTAGACCCTTCAGATTCTTAAGAAATCTGTTGTTTTGAACAGAGATGTGAAGTGAAAAAGAGAGTGTCCAGTCTGTGGACAAAACCTGGAGAATAAAGTGGGACTCATGATCTGTCAAACTGAATGTGAGGCTATGAGGAGACAGGGGGGATTTGAATATTCACTGCAGTTGTTACCGTTTGCGGAGGATGTGAGAGGAGATCGAGTTTCTTCTTCGTGTTCCTGTTATTGGGAGAAAGAAGTGAGGGCTTGAGTTGTTTGATTTGGTCATCTTGTTCTTCATGTTGGAGGATTACGTGGAAGATTGTCCTTTCTGCTATTGATCTGCTCAAGGGATTCAGCGATATTTGATCATATCGTTCTCAGCTCTCCTCTCTTCACTTGACCAGGACAATGCCGAATAGGGAACAGTGGATTTGCGACACGGGAGAACTCGCAACTTTTTGGATGGGAGGATGACCCTCTTCACATCAGACAGTGGAGGAGTGGTAGTACTAATGACACATTCTGGAACACGGTGTCCAACAAACTCTGTTCCGATTCTTTCGTTCACTCGTTCAAAATACTGAATCAACATCATCACGTCCCATATGGACGATGTTGATGTCGCCTGTCCGGATTGTGCAGTCATCAAAACCTCAGCCCGACAAAGCTAGTTCGACGTCACTAACTGGAAGTTTACATGTTGTTCGAATGGCTGTAACGGGTAAAATGCCATCTGCATCTATGCCATCAAGTTCTGCACCCTCCACAACATTGAAGGGACAGACTATGACACCCACGCAGAAGGAGGATCCCTCTTTTTCAGATTGAGAAAACTGGAATTAATGGAGTAAATCACCGTGCAGAACTACAGATCGAATGGAAAAAGATCAGGAATTGACTTTATAGCCGACCAAACGTATATCATCAGATCGTGTCGTGACATGATGATGTTTCAACCACAATCACGAATTATTCGCTCACATGATGCTCTGGAGGTGAAATCTGATCAAGTATCGCAACAACGCATGATAATTTTGAGATTCGAGAAAATCTGATCCCCAGCTACCGCCGACACGCAGTCATGCAATCCCCCTACGTCGACGTGATTATCTTCGAAACAATGACCCAAAACGACTCCCATTCGTCTTGTAGAATGGTCTGAAGACGTTTATGAAGAAGTGCGTTGATGACAACACATGCATTCCAGATAACAGTTCGGTTGATCCATCACAACTCCAACTTTCCTCGCTCGACTTCGTTCCTCTTCTCGGTCTCTACCACTACACTCCATCGCCATCAACCATGCCACACAACACTCTGACATTGAATCACGGGGAATACTGCGCGCTGGTAGGGACATTGGGATGAGGGAAGCCACTGCTTCTGTCGACGCTCACAGGGCTGAACAACGCGTGGGGAGGAAGAGGGTTTGTGGGTGACCAGGCCGTGCTCATGTCACAGGATCCATTTGTGCTGGACACGTCACTGCGAAGCAACAATCTGTATGGATCAGAGTTGGACAAGACGAGGCTGGAGCGAGTGGTGCGTGCGTGCTGCTTCAACACGGATGAGAAAGCGAAGCCCGACGGACTGAGCACGTTCGTTGGCGGTCACAGACGGAAGTTGAGCGGAGGACAGAAGCAGCGGATGTGTCTGGCAAGTGTGTGCTCCTCGACTCTGATGCAGTGTGAGGCCGACTCCAACACACACCCATCCACTCGCAAGTCGGATTGGGAGAGTGGCGGTACTTGTGAAGGGAAGACTGGAGAGAGTTGAGATGGCTCGCGAAGAGAGAGGGGAGAGAAGGCGATCTGGATGCGAATGAAGTTGCAGACGAGACAATGAGATTACTCGAAACGAGACAGAAGAAGAAGAAGAGAAAGCGAAGCTCGACTTGAAGACAGTCAAGTTCTTCATCAGGCACTTCTCTATCCAGCTATTTATTGTGTCAAAAGTTCTGAGTTCGATCTCCAACTCCCTCTCATGCTGTGGACAAGATTGAAGTAAATGAAGAGGGGGCTGAAACAGAATCTGGCGCACCGCCCACTCGTGTGATCACTCTCCAATCGATCGTGTCGTTCTTCATCGTTTCTGTTCTGAAAACGCTTTCCGACACAATCATAACTGAAATCTCGCACCGATTGACCAATCAAAGCCAACACTACACCATCTCCGACCTTCTCGCCCTCCTCCTCGACACCCTACTCCACGTCTTTCAAAAACAGCCCCCGCTTCAATTCCTGCAATCGAGAAGAGTGGACGTGCTGACGAATCCACACCGAAACCCTCTCTTCTCGTTCATCATGCTGCTCCAGCCGATCCTCATCCGAACTGTCACGTTCTACATCAACACCACCTATTTCACTCACCTCTTTGTCATCCTCGTCCTCTACTCGCTTGTCAACACAATCATCCGATCCTGTCGCAAGATGAAGAAGGAAGAGGCACTGGAGAAGAAAGAGAGGAAGGACACACAGACAGGCTCCAAGTCAGATTCTTTCAATTTAAACAACATCCTCTCTGCGGACGATGACCGAGCTGGAGGATCAGACCGACTGTCGTGACTTCTTTACATGGTGGAACGACCCGATTTCAATGCTGATGGACGATGCCACAGAATGGGTGCTGACGGTTGTGATTTGATGTTCTGGGGCGAAAATGAATAGGGACGGGGTTGCGATCACAACGATGGTCGGGATGCCTTCGGAGAACATGCGTCTGGAAGGCGAGAAGGATGATGAGGCGACGAGCGTGGAGTGGGCACAGGAGGACTCAGTTTCGTTTGAGGGCATTTTGACCAAGTATCTCCCGAATGAGAATGTTGTGATGAAGGGTGTGTCGCTTCGGGTGGAGAAAGGGAGTCGCATGGGAATGGTGGGACTGACGGGGAGTGGGCAGCTGATGCTGCTTCTGACGCTACTGAACATGACAATTGTGGAGAAGGATGTAGTGCGAGTGGGAAGGAAGCAGATGATGTGCATCAACAAACTGATTCTGCGAGGAAGCATTGGAGTGAAGCAGGAAGTACGTCGGCGAACGGGATTTTGAGAGCCCTGGACGAGGTTGAGATGGGAAGCGATATGTGAAGCCCACTTCTAGGTCTGCTGGCAGAACTGACAGACTCGACACGGCTGTTGTCGCCGGGCAGAAACAGCTGTTGTGGATTGCACTGGCCCTTCTGCGGTTTGCACGGATTGTTGTTCTGGACAGTGATCGTGGTCGCTCATTAATTGTTCGTTTTTTCCCTCGAAACAGGATATCCTGAATCGTGCTCTCCGCTCCCACTCATGATCGTCGTCGCCCTCCACTCCCACTCATGATCGTCGTCGCCCTCCGCTCCCACTCATGATCGTCGTCGCCCTCCACTCCCACTCATGATCGTCGTCGCCCTCCACTCCCACTCATGATCGTCGTCGCCCTCCACTCCCACTCATGATCGTCGTCGCCCTCCGCTCCCACTCATGATCGTCGTCGCCCTCCACTCCCACTCATGATCGTCGTCGCCCTCCGCTCCCACTCATGATCGTCGTCGCCCTCCGCTCCCACTCATGATCGTCGTCGCCCTCCACTCCCACTCATGATCGTCGTCGCCCTCCGCTCCCACTCACGATCATTGTCTCACTCTCGCCATCATCGTCTACGTCAGCCCCGGCACTCTATTCATTTGCTAACTTGATCTAAACACCAAAAGTATGATGAAAGCCGGCAATCTTACTCTTCCTCTTCGCGTTTACAATTCTTCGAGTTGAAATCGTTGACATCTCGTCCCTAACACTTTGTTTTCAAGTACTTTCTCTTCACTCATTTCATGAACCTATCTCTGATTGTGTAGTGACAAGAATATGAATTGAGCAAAATAGGAATAAATGAGAAAAATAAGGGGATGCGATCAATCGCGGATCTCGCCATCAAGATGAAAAGATGACAAACGCTGGATCTGCAAAGTGTCCTAAACAGCTCGTGGTTCGTCATAAGAAACTCCAGGTGTCTTTGAGATTCCTTGATGCAATGAATTTTGTATCTCCACAATCATTGAAATCATTTGTACAGGATTTTGGTGATGGAACTGATTCAAAAGGCATCTTTCCATACGAAGCAATCAATGTCATAAATGTTGAAGAAGAGTTGAATAAGTCAGAACCGTTTCAAGAAGAAGTGTTCATCTCACGAGTGAAAAATGAATCATTGTTGAAAGATCTTTCGTATTCTGACTATGTTGAAGATGCCAAGAGATTCAGTACAAGAAGAGAATACCTGAAGAACTATAACATCAATGACACACTAATTATGATTGATCCAATACAGAAATTGATTCAATGGTTTGGATCAGGGAGAGTCGATATGTTGCAGTTTGTTTCGTGTCCAGCAGCAGCAGTGAATTTGAGAAATATGTCAACGTACTTTCCGTCACTCTATTCTGATTATCCTCCATATGCAGACTTCGATATCGATGCCACTTATGTAGTGAAAACTAATGAGAAAGCTTTTGATTTGACCCAAGCGAAATGGAAATATATGGTGAAGAATTATGAATACCAAGATGAGAGAGCAGATCGAGATACTGCTCAAAATGTAAATGACAATGACTTTGAATGGATGACTGAATTGATCAAGAAAGGATGTTCCATTTGTGGAGCTTCATTTACGCATCAAAATCAACCAACTCTCGACAGAATTGACTGCTCACTATCTCACACAAAAGAGAATTGTCAACCATGTTGTGTGTACTGTAATGTTGTTAAATCAAACCGAGATGAACACCTGACAAAACTCAAGATAAAACTGCGCCAATATGCTCAAATCCATAGGCTTCAGATGACATTGACTGATGAAAGAGTGTGTAAGCTATTGAGGAGTGGAATCACTGGTGGTTTGTCTATTGTGATGCACAGATTGAATCGATCAGGAATTGATACAATTCATCGTTTTGAATACGACAGTGCAAGCAAAAAAGTGATTGACAAAGATACTGGAAATGTAATGACTCACATCCTCTGTCTTGACAATAATTCTCTCTATCCAAGTGTTTCAGCATCAGTTCCACACAAGGCTGTTAAATATACAAACAACAGAATGTATATGCCAGGAAGCGTCAAATTCAACACAACAAAGAAGGAAGTAATGTTGAAGATCATCAAAGAAAGGAAAGATCTGTTCGCAGTCAAAGTGAAGGAACATATCCGTGAGAACAGAATCAATGATTTCATCAATATGCCTCCCATTGTTCAGACAATCAATATCAAACCAGATCAGATGTGCTCAGAAGACACTCTTGAAGCAATGAGGAATTGTGGTGTTCCTGAAGGCAAATCAGAGAAGAAAGTCACACAACTGTTGTCCACTTTTGGTGAGTACAGAGTGTTCAATTCATACTATTTATGGTTCCTTATTGATGATTGTGCTTTTGAAATCGATGATGTGTCAGAGATGGCTGTCTTCGAGAAGAATACTGCATTCAATGGATTCATAACATCAATGATTCAACGTCGAATCGCTGCAATCGAAGCTGGAAACACAGGGATGGAAAAGTTCTGTAAACTAATCCTCAATTCGTGCTACGGGTATGATTCACTCAATACTGAGAAATACAAAAAATCATATCTGTTAAATCGAGAACAGACGTTTCTGAAGCACTTGTATCCTGATTTTCTGTCGACAGATCAGATTGGAAAAGATTTGTATTTAGTCGATGTTAAACCCAAGAAATTCAAATGCAAAACTGCTCTTCAATCAGCGTTCTTTACACTGGAGAATGCCAAGTATTGGTACTTCAATTTCTACTACAACTTCCTCACCAAGTGTTGTGACGAACAGAAGTTTCATTTCATTTATTGTGACACAGATTCGTTGTCTATCGCTATTGCAGGTGATTTAAATCAAGACTGTCATCAAGGTTTATCAGCAATTGTGTCAAATCAAAAGTTCTTCGACAAGAAAGTGTTTCAATGGTTGCCGAATCCAAAGTGTGGAATTAAATCAAGGAAGAAACTACTGGGATTGTCAGTGGAGAAAGAAGGTGATTTCATGATTGCTCTGTCACCAAAGTGTTACTTCATCAGTGAGAAAAATACACCAGTGCACAAAGCCATAAAAGGAATCTCACTAGCCCGGAATTCACAGCTGGATCAATCACAATTCATCAAAGCAAATGAGACAAAACAACCGATTCAAGGAGAGAATATAAACTTTCAAATGAAGGAAGATTCAATGGTGACAGTACTGGTGAAAAAGAATGCATTGACATCAATTCACACAAAGATGATGGTGCTTCCGAATGGCTCATGTGCTCCATTCATTGATGGATTGAACAGAGAGGACTATCTTTGCTGAGGATAACTTATTTTTATGTCCATTAAATGCCAACAGTTGATTCAATATTCAAAAATGTTCCATCTTGGGAAGTAGCAAAGCAAAAGCGACATGCAACGAGGATTATTCAACAATGTTCAGAAGAGAATGGACTCAAGACAAATCTGCAACTCTACTCTCGTATTCTTCATCAGTATCAGTTTACACAACAGCAATTGTCAGATATAGCAAAACAAGATCGTATTCTCAAGTTTGGAGGAAAAACACTGTCGGAATTGTACAATTCGTATTTTGCTTTGTTTCGTGCCAATCATCCAGATCAAGTTTTTGAAGCAGATTTGCGAAGAATGAGAGTGTTCAATCCAGCGCCAAGAATCAATGCGCCAGCTCCACGGATTCCGCAACAAATTGACTATCCATTCAAGTCGAAAACAAAAGTGTTTCATCAAGTGAATCCAACTGTTCCAGTTCCAGATCAAAATACGTTTGTGACCAGGGCTTTCCAAAAATACCCATAATTTTCTGGGTGATTTCGAAAAAATGGAAAACACCAAATTGTCTTTAGAAAACTCTGTCAAAGTAAATACATCAAAGATAGACAATAATATTATCTGAAAGTGAAAGTTTCTCCCGATTGAATGAAAAGAAGATAATAAAGGGTAAATCTTGATCTGTCCTTCTGAATTTGAGACTAAGAATGGCGAAAGTTGTGTGAATCTTTGCGCGATTGTCGGTGATTGCGGAGGAGATGAGAGGATGTTTTCTTTCTTCTTCGTGTCATTGTTTTTAAGGAAAAGGAGAGTTTGCATGGATTGCTTGTATTAATTATTATTTTCTTCTTGTTGAGGAATGGTCTGGAATAATGGTAGTGTTGTTGTTGATCTAGTTCCTTTTTAGGGATTGTTGTGGGGAGTGTTGATACTGATGTTGATCTTGTTCTTCTTCACAGATTGTCGATGATCCTACAAAGTCGGCAAAATCCACGGACAAACGTGATGAATCCAATCGAAGTCAACACAAATAGGGACGTACAGGTCCATACTGTGCAATTTTTCTCGTCTGGAATACTCGGATCATCACATCGTCTGACCCTTGTCGAACTTGGCATGATACCACCCTTTTCTCAGGCGATGATTAATACTGAGAACCACGAAGATATGGAGAACTAATTTCTGGTTCCAATTACTTCGATAGCAACGACTTCAAGTGTGATCTCCATTCGTCAACCTTCTCTCCCTCTAATTCACTTAATTGTAGGTTCTGGATAAAAACCAATGTTTGATACAGACGGTGTTCTGATATTTGTTGGTCCGCTCACAGCAGATCACAATCACAACAAATATTTCGTGATGACTGGTCTCATCTGCTGCATTCCCTCGCCACTGCAAATATTGCTTTCATACGCTCACACATCTTTCTTTCCAAGACTCTGCCTTGAATGAGATCATCTTTTAGTCAGTCTCCCACTCCTTCAAGTTATCACACAAGAGACCAAGGAATTTACTCCTCGTTTCGCTCAAACCGCGCTCTTCATCATTGCACTTGTCACCAGTTTGTCCTTCATCGCATTTTATCGACGGATTAGTGCCCTTATTCATTCCGTTGAATTTTCTGGAGGATCCGAAACAGCTTGCTCTCCCATCGTTCAAACTCTGTATAAACGGCCTATTTCCGTCAATTGATTCCCCAAAACGTGTTAAACACTCTTTTCCCATCCTCTAAGCCACTAACGACTCGCTGTTGACCAAGTACAACCTCATGCAACTCCTCATCACCATTCTGGATCGATTCATCGACATGTGCTTCGACTTAAAACACACAATTCCTTTGATTCTTCATCTCGTTCTCCTGGTACAACCACATTTCCTTTCAAGACTCGGATATGCTGATCGAATGCGATGGCGTGAATGTACATCTGGATATCAGCGAGAAGACCCTCAACAAGGAAATAAAAGAATCAGCCCTGGACATCATTCAGAACGCCACTCCTCCCTCACATTCCTCACTCGCAAAAATTCATTCATCCTCGTCAACCAGCATCGCTTTCACCATCATCGAGAACATTTCAACGATGTTCATGTTCCTCTCCAGTTCTCTGTTCGCACCAACGCTTCTGGAATTGGGTAGTATCACGCCTCTTCAACTGATCCTGATTACGAGCCAGAAACAGACGAAGAGATCCACACTCATCTCCCTCCAACTTGCTTTACGCACACACAATCGCACCAGCACATATGCACATCCACACACTCACGCACACACTCCTGCACGCGCACACATACTCACTCCTGCACGCCCACACACATTCTCACGCACCCGCACGCCTGCACACTCACGCACGCACACTCTCACACGCATGCACTTGCACACTCACACACGTATGCGCACACGCTCACGCACACTCCCACTTCAATCGAAAATATCATCAGCTTTCTCGCTTTCATTCGCAACGCCGTCTTATCTCTCATCCCAAAGGGCATTCTGACAATTTTGATGTTGGTGACGGTCGACCACATCATTCAGGGGATACTCGACGACTTTGTCGACAAGACATTGAACACGTTCGTCACAACTTGCTCCAATCAGACGGAGTTGATCATACAGAAGAAGATGGCTGAGTCGAAGAAAAATAACGAAAAGAATAGCACCGTTTCAACAAACAAATCGTTCACAATAGTCTCACAGTCCTCCTCCATCTCGTTCAGCACTCCAACAAGTCCACAGTCAGGCGCGCGCGTCGGAAACAAGCAGACTCCAGTCACACTCAGTTTGTACACAGCCTTCTCATCATCCCCCTCGCGCACATCCTTTGCATCGTCCCTACCGCGCACATCGTTCACATCGTCCCTACCGCGCACATCCTTCGCATCGTCCCTTCCGCGCACATCGTTCACATCGTCCCTTCCGCGCACATCGTTCACATCGTCCCTTCCGCGCACATCCTTCGCATCGTCCCTACCGCGCACATCGTTCACATCGTCCCTTCCGCGCACATCCTTCGCATCGTCCCTTCCGCGCACATCCTTCGCATCGTCCCCCTCGCGCACATCGTTCACATCGTCCCTACCGCGCACATCGTTCACATCGTCCCTTCCGCGCACATCCTTCGCATCGTCCCCCTCGCGCACATCCTTCGCATCGTCCCTTCCGCGCACATCCTTCGCATCGTCCCCTCGCGCACATCCTTCGCATCGTCCCTTCCGCGCACATCCTTCGCATCGTCCCTACCGCGCACATCGTTCACATCGTCCCTTCCGCGCACATCCTTCGCATCGTCCCCCTCGCCCGCAACGTTCACATCGCTCCTCCCTCGCAATCAGTGATCTGTTTCATTTGCTTGTTTCATCATTATTCATCCAAATTGCTCAGAACCTCATCGCTTCGAACCTCAGTCTCTCTCAACGCATTGTCGGTCTGTTTGCTAACCTCGCAACTCGTCGTTCGCATCACGGGCAAGAGGGAAGGAACAGAAAACAATCATGATCACAACAACATCACCTCTCTGCGTGCCCACTTTGCAACTCATCCATGATTGTGTTGTTGCCGCGATCAACATCGTACATGTCCTGCGCTCGTCGAACGGTGACACACTGCCCTTCGATGCTGTTGAAGTGTCGACGTCCTCACTGTAGACGCAGCCAGGATGAAGAAGAACGAGAAGCACTTTGAAAGTGGATATGAAATCATCAGGAGTGGGTGACAGAGGAAGAGAAGAGTGCGAAAGTTTCTCAGTTCCATACTGGACACTCTTATTCGATGGGAGATGGGAAAGATGAAAAGAGACATCGAGAAGATCATTCCTGGCAGTTTGTGTCAAAGTATTGTCTCTTCAATCACTTCATGAACCGATTTCTGATTGTGGAATGACTAGAATGTGATATTAGAAAGTTTGTATCATTGAGAAAAATATGGGGAAGTGATCAATCCCTGATCTCGCTATCAAGATGAAATTGTTTCGAATGCTCCAAGGGTAATGTTCGCATGAATTATATCAACATGAAAAATCTTAAATCTGAACAAATTGAGCAAGTCGGCTCCGTGGGTGGAAAGCCCTGATTCACGACGGGCGATTCCTTTCTCGTTTGCTCTGAAACTTGTATCTGATATGATGGATTTGAGAGCATCAAAATTGGACATTCTTTCTTCACCAGCATTCTTCAGTTCATTGCAGACAATCAGCATCTTTCCCTCAATCACTGTATTGAATGTACCACATAGTTCCTGAATATCTGTGACGTTTGGTGCAGAGTATCCACGCATTAGTTCACAGAGCACATTGGTCCACACATTCTTGCCAATTCCCTGCATTCCCTTCAAGATTATGACAGATGCTGTCTTCTGACCTGGATTCTGGATGACAAAAGAAATCCAATTCAAGATGAAGTTGTACAATTCGTCACTGTTGTCGGAAATGATCTCTTTGGTGAAATCTAAGAATGGTTGAATAAGCTCATTGTTTACTTCATCAACGAATGGGTATTTGTATCCTTGAAATAGTGAGAACATTTCTGGATTGTCACTGATGAATCGAATGCCATTGACCATGAAACAATTGCGATTGTCCTCGAATAGGCTTTGGCAATTGAATACTTTCACCTTCTTTGGATCCTCGTTTGGTATGGTCACTTTGATTGATTTCAATAATCTCAGTACATTGCTTTCTTTCTGAACATTGACGCAGTAGCAGAGATCAAGCGAACTGTATTCCTTCACAATGCAAAGCAACGATACTTCAATACAGCGAAGAACTTTTAGCAGATCTCTCAGATCTTCCTTTTCTGATTTGTATTCTTTATTTGTGGCCTTTTTTCTGATCGTAGAGAAGTCAAATGGAGACAGAAGATCAATTTTGTCTTTGTATGGCTCATCATTGCTTTGTTCAAGGCATTGATCCTCCTCGGATTCGTCAATGCTGTCAAATACATCTGATACATCGTAATCTGTGAGAGGAATAACGAGTTCATCATTGTAGTATTTTTCATTGTGGATCCGAATGATTTTGACGAGTACTCCTGGATGCGAAACATTTGATGCGTATCTGATTCTTTGAGCATCCCAATTCATTTTTGTATTCTCTGTTAATGTATTGTGAGCATAGACGTCTTGGTACGTTTGGTCCAGCATCTCGTCAGTGAATCCATCAATTTGTCGCAATGAATTGAGTCCAGCAAACAATGGCAACAGGGAAACTTCATCCTCGAGTGAACGAGAGCCAGAATCATTGTGGATTGTCAGTCCTGTCAATCTTTTTCTGATTACCTCTGCTTGCTTCAAGGTATACTGTTGAATTGAAT
This sequence comes from Blattamonas nauphoetae, assembly GCA_033064195.1. Lineage (NCBI taxonomy): Eukaryota > Preaxostyla > Oxymonadida > Blattamonas > Blattamonas nauphoetae. The sequence goes on along the minus strand of JARBJD010000136.1, from coordinate 134,403 downwards.
CGCTGTCGAATGAAGGAGCTTTTGGACTCTCTGTCTTTGGAGGCTTGACTGATGGCTTCTTCTCTGATGGAATTGGCTTCAATGCAATGCACAGATTGGACAATACATCGGACAATGATGCCAGTTTGAAGAGCTGATTAAAATCATTCAATGTTGAATATGTATGGATTTTATTCTTGCCTTCGACCTTCCTTTGCACTCTTGATTTTGGTTGCACAATCCAGCGCAGATTGGAGTCTACACAAGCGAACAAATCCACATCGTATTGCTCAGTTTTCTTTACCTTCACCATTGAATTCTTTTCCAGTTTGCATCCGTCAATGTCGCAGTAGATGTGAAGACCACCAGAACCAGTGACGACTAATCCGACATTTTTAGGCAGTACATCAATCACTGATTGTCTGATTTTGGTTTTAGCTTCCTCACTAGCATCCTTATTCAAGACGTCAATGTCCACGACGGGTGTCTCAATTTCTAGGGGAAAAACTCGATCCCAGGGGAATATCTCAATCACAGGGGAGAATCTCAGTCACAGGGGAAAATCTCAGTCACAGGGGAAAATCTCAATCACAGGGGAAAATCTCGGGCCACAGGGGAAGAATGTCATATACCATAAGGGTTGAAGAAGAACATAATTTTGAACATGTTTGGTTCAGCGGAAAGTACGTTGGACTTTGAGGCGGCGGACCCGGGTTCGATTCCTGTCATCGACTTTTTTTTCCTTTTTTTTTCATTTTTTTTCAGTCATCAAATATTCTCTCTGTTTTCAATCTTTTTTCTGCTGAAACTGTTCATAAAGACTCTACGAGGAACAAAGCGTTGCTTATGAGCGTGCGATCACGATCCTGCTTTGGTTTTCAAAGTCAGGCATTATTCCACAAAATAACTCAACACACAACATAAAAATGAAATGTTGGATGAACTGTCGATCACACTTTCACTGATCCAAACGACTGAAGTAGTGATTGTGGTGATATCGCCTGGAGGGAGTGATGCGACTCTTGTTCGTGTGACAGGAGGAAAAGTTGAAATGACAGATGTGTGATCGAATCAGGGATGAAAGAGAGCACGAATTTGGTTGATATTGTGGGAGGGAAAGAGCGTGGACACCCTTCGAGTGGAGAGTGGGATTGCGTTGAACTCTTCCATTGAGTGGATGTCGATGGGAAGGGTGAATGTGTCTGAAGTGTGGCATCGGGAACGTCAGCTCGACTGATGGATGTCACTCTATCACACATCTCCTTTTCTTCCTCTCCTTTCCTCTTCTCCTCACTCGATTCGTGCTCACTCTTCAATGTGTCCATCACCGACTTCTCCTCAGGCGAGCTGGTTGAAGTGACAGATGTGAAATCGCTCGTCTTGAAAACATGTCAGTTCTCAGTATCGACGAAATTGACATCTGAACAAAATGAGGAAGCATCACACATTTGTTCCTGGATGTACTCTTCCATCACTCTCACCAATTGTTCGTCAACATTCCATTCAGTCAAAATAAAGCATCATCCGATTGGAGCTGTGTCGATGGTTGGAGGCGAATTGACACTGATCTCTTGCACTTTCTCGACAACTCTCCTTCAATCGCTGACTTCCCTTCGCTTCGTCGGAATGTGTTGTGTTCAGATGGGAAAGTGTCGATTGAGACGATTGGAGGCGGAGATGGCCATTCGTCGCCTCATCATTGGATCTCGACGAACAACTGCTCAGTCGGCAGAGTCAACTTCCAAGTTCGACAGGAAAGCAAAGACGTATGAGATTGTATTGAGAGGGAGAGTCGTTCTCGCTAACAGGATTGAAAGGGAACATGTCGACGTCGACAAAGGAAGAAGGACGAAGAGAAGCCAAAAGCGATGAGTGAGCTGGACGAATGCCAAATCGACGTGAAAGAAGAGGAACTTGAGAACCATTCCACGGCTCTACAAGTCTTCAGCACATCCGATGGGACGCTCCATCCAAACTCGTTCAACATGATCAGCAACGTCATTTCCCAGGACCAACTGCCATTCATGTCATTCCCACAACCGTTCGTGGCGCATGTGGAAGTGTTGAAATGCGAAGGCGAGCCAGCTGTAGTTCGTGTTCTTGCGAACAGAACACTGTACTCTGCTCTGCACGTTAAGAAGAGATGTGATCTGCCGAATATGGAGATCCGATGACAGATGGTGGCTGGACTGGATCGCCTCGTCCAACACAATTCGTTCAGCGACGTCCTCACCCAACTCTCGTCGCACTGGATCCTCGTTGACTCTTCTGGCTCAATCTGCCTCAAACTGGATCAGAACTTGAACGAGACGGGCTTGACAACTCAGCAACTTGCCAATCGGAAGAAGATGCGAGAAGAAGACCGTCGTTGGAGTGTGTCTGAACAGATTGAAGAAGAGGACAGAAGTCACAAGAAGGACGAGAAAGAACTACAAGCAGTTCCAATTGATGCTCAGAAGGCGTCAGTTTTTAGGCTTGGCCTGGTGTTGTGGGACCTGGGTCTGTGAAAATGTGATCGACAGTTCATCCAACATTTCATTTTTATGTTGTGTGTTGAGTTATTTTGTGGAATAATGCCTGACTTTGAAAACCAAAGCAGGATCGTGATCGCACGCTCATAAGCAACGCTTTGTTCCTCGTAGAGTCTTTATGAACAGTTTCAGCAGAAAAAAGATTGAAAACAGAGAGAATATTTGATGTCTGAAAAAAAATGAAAAAAAAAGGAAAAAAAAGTCGATGACAGGAATCGAACCCGGGTCCGCCGCCTCAAAGTCCAACGTACTTACCGCTGAACCAAACATGTTCAAAATTATGTTCTTCTTCAACCCTTATGGTATATGACATTCTTCCCCTGTGGCCCGAGATTTTCCCCTGTGATTGAGATTTTCCCCTGTGACTGAGACTCTCCCCTGTGATTGAGATATTCCCCTGTAATCGAGTTTTTCCCCTGAAAATTGAGGTACCCGTCCACGACTGCTAGATTGGGCACATGTGCAATATTTATCGCTGTTCCTGTCTTTCTGTTTCCAGCATTATCGGTTGAAGCACCTTCGCTATATTTCTTGTAGTCATATATTGGTACTTCATGAGCTCTCAAACGATCATTCAAAGATTGTATTTCGACTGGAGTGCCGCTGAACAATGCTTCGAAATGCTCGTCGATCAATCCAGGATTAATGGCACAAATGTCATTGACTTTTTTGTCTTCAACTTTTGTGTTCATTCTTTCTAAGGAGATAAAATATTAGATTTTAAAAAAAGTTAAGCGTGTGTTTTTTCTGATACCCATAATTCACTGATATTTCGATCAGAACGCACCAGAATGACGTGCACACTCTCCCCATGCATCTGTGGCATTGGTGGATTGTTCTGGTCAATTTTGATTTTTTCACTATTTTTCACCTCATAGTGGTGTCACCAATACGTTCGATGTCAACAATTCGTGCTTTTTTCTGGAATTATCACTTTTGGTCAAACTAAGAAAAAAATAAAATTTTAGAATTTTCTTCCCACTGGATCCCAAAAAATCCTCACAATAGCTCTTTTCAACCACTTTTTTCATGTGTTCTCGTCATAACTTCACAACCTGTGAACCGATTTTGATGAAATTTTCCACTGAAACGTTTGTTTGGTGAAATGAACATTTTGAAAAAAAATTGGAAAAAAAATCATGGGTATCTGGGACGATATGAAAAAAGGCTGTTTTTCGCCCAGAAAAATATCATGGGAAAAAATTTTTTATTTTTTTGAGTATCTTTTATCGATATGTTAACGAAAATAATGCTTTTTCTTCGGTCTCAAACGGATGTCTGGATATGGAAAAATGATCGTCGAAAGTTTGGAAAATGTGTGGCGTTTCGCTGTATAACGTGTTTTGAGGTTTTCTCAGGATCCAGTGGGAAGAAAATTCTAAAATTTTATTTTTTTCTTAGTTTGACTAAAAGTGATCATTCCAGAAAAAAGCACGAATTGTTGACATGGAACGTATTGGTGACGCCACTATCAATATATAAAAATTAAGAAAATTGACTTTTTACAAAAAACCTTAATTTTTGAGACCATCCAAAACTGTTCCAACAAGGTCAATATCGGTCTGGTGAGCTTATTTATGATGTGTTTCGAGTGATCTGAGCAGTTGTGCTGGAGTTATGGGTGGTCCAAAAATAAACGTTAAACTTTTTTACTTTTCTAATTTTTTAATTTGTATATGAAGAGCAGATCCAGACAAAGTTTGAAAAAAATGAAATCTGAAACTTTGACCATCCAAGACTGTTCCAAGGTCAATATCGATCTGCTGAGTTCATTTCTGATGTTTTCAGAGCGATCTGAGCAGTAGTTCCTGAGATATGGGTGTTCCAAAAACAAACGTTAAACTTTTTTCAATTTCTAATTTTTTAATTTGTATATGAAGAGGAGTTCCAGAACAAGTTCAAGTACAGAGCCCTCGACGTAATGTTCCAAGATACTCAGGCAAAATGGTGCCCTGGTGACTGATGCGTAGAACGATTTGGAGGTTGGATTGGAGACGGATGATCGAAAGATTGTCCCCGGGGTTCATGTTGGCAGCACTTAGATGTGCCCGTAAATCATGCCCACCCAAGACTTAACCCTTCAAGGACTTCGCCAGCAGCAGTCATTTAGAAGGATCGCGATAGAACGATCCCCAAAGGAGTATCGGGGTGTCTATAGGAAGCTCGTACGAACGTGGGAAGGCTCTTCTCTGACTATTTTTGCCCGTTCATTAGTCTGTATATACGATGAAGTTTATCACTACACATTTTCAAACAAAAATAACTGTCACTATTTTCATCAGAGATTGAACTTATTTCTGATTTGAGGCGTCAGAGCATTGACTGAATCTGCAATCTTTTCAGTGAAGTGAATAGGAATGTCTACAACTCGGATGTCTTGATATGGCTGAAGGAGTTGACAGCGAACATTACCATTGACGTATGACATAAATGTCGCTACTTTATTGAACTGTCGTCTGCGTTTCTCGAATGTGTGTTGAGTTTTTGACAAATCCAACCGAATCTGAAGAACATTGCCAGGTTGATAATCCCAAAGTCCCTTAGTGTTCTGAGTTCTCTTGATCTGCTTCAATTTGTCTTGCTTTCGTTGGATATATGCCCATTCGAGTTCAGCATCTCTTTCAACCTCAACTGGAGTAACGATATTGCGAAATGCCTTGTGAGGAGTTAGATTGTAATAATCCACGAATTGCTGCATTACATTATTGTCACACATCTGAGTCACATTCCCACGAAAAGCATCTCTGATGGTGCGAATCATTCGATCAACAATTCTATTTTTGTTCGTGAAGGGAGATGATGAAAAGAAGAACTGGACGTTATTCCTTTCGAGGAAATCTCTGATGCGGTTGTTGTTCCATCCCGATTCTGCATCTCCACGAATGTGCTCAACTTTCACTGTCTGAATCTATTGCTGAAGAGCATTTTGGATTACTACATCATTCCTCGACGCTATTTTTATCATCACAAGATACTTGGTATTAATGTTCACACACACCAGATAGTACTGCGGAATTGATTGAGGATTTGTCTTGAGCACCATGATGTCAATTTCCCATGAATGTAGATACGGAGAGAATGACGGACGTTGAAGAAACAATCGATTCTTTGGATAGTGATCTGTCACAAACAGGGCTTTCCACCCACGGAGCCGACTTGCTCAATTTGTTCAGATTTAAGATTTTTCATGTTGATATAATTCATGCGAACATTACCCTTGGAGCATTCGAAACAATTTCATCTTGATAGCGAGATCAGGGATTGATCACTTCCCCATATTTTTCTCAATGATACAAACTTTCTAATATCACATTCTAGTCATTCCACAATCAGAAATCGGTTCATGAAGTGATTGAAGAGACAATACTTTGACACAAACTGCCAGGAATGATCTTCTCGATGTCTCTTTTCATCTTTCCCATCTCCCATCGAATAAGAGTGTCCAGTATGGAACTGAGAAACTTTCGCACTCTTCTCTTCCTCTGTCACCCACTCCTGATGATTTCATATCCACTTTCAAAGTGCTTCTCGTTCTTCTTCATCCTGGCTGCGTCTACAGTGAGGACGTCGACACTTCAACAGCATCGAAGGGCAGTGTGTCACCGTTCGACGAGCGCAGGACATGTACGATGTTGATCGCGGCAACAACACAATCATGGATGAGTTGCAAAGTGGGCACGCAGAGAGGTGATGTTGTTGTGATCATGATTGTTTTCTGTTCCTTCCCTCTTGCCCGTGATGCGAACGACGAGTTGCGAGGTTAGCAAACAGACCGACAATGCGTTGAGAGAGACTGAGGTTCGAAGCGATGAGGTTCTGAGCAATTTGGATGAATAATGATGAAACAAGCAAATGAAACAGATCACTGATTGCGAGGGAGGAGCGATGTGAACGTTGCGGGCGAGGGGGACGATGCGAAGGATGTGCGCGGAAGGGACGATGTGAACGATGTGCGCGGTAGGGACGATGCGAAGGATGTGCGCGGAAGGGACGATGCGAAGGATGTGCGCGAGGGGGACGATGCGAAGGATGTGCGCGGAAGGGACGATGCGAAGGATGTGCGCGAGGGGACGATGCGAAGGATGTGCGCGGAAGGGACGATGTGAACGATGTGCGCGGAAGGGACGATGTGAACGATGTGCGCGGTAGGGACGATGCGAAGGATGTGCGCGGAAGGGACGATGTGAACGATGTGCGCGAGGGGACGATGCGAAGGATGTGCGCGGAAGGGACGATGCGAAGGATGTGCGCGGAAGGGACGATGTGAACGATGTGCGCGGTAGGGACGATGCGAAGGATGTGCGCGGAAGGGACGATGTGAACGATGTGCGCGGAAGGGACGATGTGAACGATGTGCGCGGAAGGGACGATGCGAAGGATGTGCGCGGTAGGGACGATGTGAACGATGTGCGCGGTAGGGACGATGCGAAGGATGTGCGCGAGGGGATGATGAGAAGGCTGTGTACAAACTGAGTGTGACTGGAGTCTGCTTGTTTCCGACGCGCGCGCCTGACTGTGGACTTGTTGGAGTGCTGAACGAGATGGAGGAGGACTGTGAGACTATTGTGAACGATTTGTTTGTTGAAACGGTGCTATTCTTTTCGTTATTTTTCTTCGACTCAGCCATCTTCTTCTGTATGATCAACTCCGTCTGATTGGAGCAAGTTGTGACGAACGTGTTCAATGTCTTGTCGACAAAGTCGTCGAGTATCCCCTGAATGATGTGGTCGACCGTCACCAACATCAAAATTGTCAGAATGCCCTTTGGGATGAGAGATAAGACGGCGTTGCGAATGAAAGCGAGAAAGCTGATGATATTTTCGATTGAAGTGGGAGTGTGCGTGAGCGTGTGCGCATACGTGTGTGAGTGTGCAAGTGCATGCGTGTGAGAGTGTGCGTGCGTGAGTGTGCAGGCGTGCGGGTGCGTGAGAATGTGTGTGGGCGTGCAGGAGTGAGTATGTGTGCGCGTGCAGGAGTGTGTGTGCGTGAGTGTGTGGATGTGCATATGTGCTGGTGCGATTGTGTGTGCGTAAAGCAAGTTGGAGGGAGATGAGTGTGGATCTCTTCGTCTGTTTCTGGCTCGTAATCAGGATCAGTTGAAGAGGCGTGATACTACCCAATTCCAGAAGCGTTGGTGCGAACAGAGAACTGGAGAGGAACATGAACATCGTTGAAATGTTCTCGATGATGGTGAAAGCGATGCTGGTTGACGAGGATGAATGAATTTTTGCGAGTGAGGAATGTGAGGGAGGAGTGGCGTTCTGAATGATGTCCAGGGCTGATTCTTTTATTTCCTTGTTGAGGGTCTTCTCGCTGATATCCAGATGTACATTCACGCCATCGCATTCGATCAGCATATCCGAGTCTTGAAAGGAAATGTGGTTGTACCAGGAGAACGAGATGAAGAATCAAAGGAATTGTGTGTTTTAAGTCGAAGCACATGTCGATGAATCGATCCAGAATGGTGATGAGGAGTTGCATGAGGTTGTACTTGGTCAACAGCGAGTCGTTAGTGGCTTAGAGGATGGGAAAAGAGTGTTTAACACGTTTTGGGGAATCAATTGACGGAAATAGGCCGTTTATACAGAGTTTGAACGATGGGAGAGCAAGCTGTTTCGGATCCTCCAGAAAATTCAACGGAATGAATAAGGGCACTAATCCGTCGATAAAATGCGATGAAGGACAAACTGGTGACAAGTGCAATGATGAAGAGCGCGGTTTGAGCGAAACGAGGAGTAAATTCCTTGGTCTCTTGTGTGATAACTTGAAGGAGTGGGAGACTGACTAAAAAGATGATCTCATTCAAGGCAGAGTCTTGGAAAGAAAGATGTGTGAGCGTATGAAAGCAATATTTGCAGTGGCGAGGGAATGCAGCAGATGAGACCAGTCATCACGAAATATTTGTTGTGATTGTGATCTGCTGTGAGCGGACCAACAAATATCAGAACACCGTCTGTATCAAACATTGGTTTTTATCCAGAACCTACAATTAAGTGAATTAGAGGGAGAGAAGGTTGACGAATGGAGATCACACTTGAAGTCGTTGCTATCGAAGTAATTGGAACCAGAAATTAGTTCTCCATATCTTCGTGGTTCTCAGTATTAATCATCGCCTGAGAAAAGGGTGGTATCATGCCAAGTTCGACAAGGGTCAGACGATGTGATGATCCGAGTATTCCAGACGAGAAAAAATTGCACAGTATGGACCTGTACGTCCCTATTTGTGTTGACTTCGATTGGATTCATCACGTTTGTCCGTGGATTTTGCCGACTTTGTAGGATCATCGACAATCTGTGAAGAAGAACAAGATCAACATCAGTATCAACACTCCCCCACAACAATCCCTAAAAAAGGAACTAGATCAACAACAACACTACCATTATTCCAGACCATTCCTCAACAAGAAGAAAATAATAATTAATACAAGCAATCCATGCAAACTCTCCTTTTCCTTAAAAACAATGACACGAAGAAGAAAGAAAACATCCTCTCATCTCCTCCGCAATCACCGACAATCGCGCAAAGATTCACACAACTTTCGCCATTCTTAGTCTCAAATTCAGAAGGACAGATCAAGATTTACCCTTTATTATCTTCTTTTCATTCAATCGGGAGAAACTTTCACTTTCAGATAATATTATTGTCTATCTTTGATGTATTTACTTTGACAGAGTTTTCTAAAGACAATTTGGTGTTTTCCATTTTTTCGAAATCACCCAGAAAATTATGGGTATTTTTGGAAAGCCCTGGTCGTGATGCCGAGAATGTAGCCAATCTAATCTTCTGTACAAACAACGCATATCCAGTGAAGATTGAAGTCGACGATAGACGTTACTGTGTGTGCAAAGTGTCCAATAAACGTAAGGATGATGCCAACTATTTCCTAAACCTCATTCGCTCATTCTCTCCTGAATTCTACTCACATTTGTTGACGTACTTCAGACAAAGGGACATTTCTGAATTCAATCCAAGGCAATTGCCAAACACAGATGCTAGATGTCTACTCCAAGAAGTATCTAGATCAACAATAGGAGACTTTTGTCTGGAACACATGGACGAATTGGAAAAAGGAATGCCTCGCTCACATGCGGCTGAACTGATGCCTGAATATTACAAAAAACTCAAAACATTTCAGATGGATTTACATGAGTGTTGTATAGTTAAACAGAAAAGAATTAATGGCAAACAAACGTACTGCTACTTCATCGATCCCAAATACGCTGCACTATTGAGGCAAGCAGCAATTCATGCAGAGGTTGACGAAGAAGACACTGACGATGAGATCTAATGATCAGATATATTTTTGCAAGCAGACTACTGTCTACAGGTCATGGTCCAAAAGTCCACGGAGCAGAGGCATGGGGGAATGGTGGACCATTGTTGGAAAAGGATCTAATGACAAATCAATTGGCATAAGGAAACGATGAGACTTCATTCGTGCGATTGGTGTCATTGCGTCAACGGAAAAATCGGGACTTTTATTTTATTTATTTTTTGGGAGGTCCACAGGTCCACAAGTCCACATGTCCACAGAGAACAGAAATGGCTTTAAACATATCACATAAAATGACCTTTTACAATCAAATCAAGATCTTTTATTTTTATAGCTGTCAAGAGTAATTATATAATATGAAGAAAATTGTGGTATCAAAAGTAAAAAGTCCGCATAAACAAAACTGTTTATGTAATATTCCAGCTGTGAGCATTGAACCAAAATGACTTCAATCGTTAATCTGTCAATCAAAATATCTACAGGTCCAAAAGTCCACAGAGCAGAGGCATGGTGAAATGGTGGAACATTGTTGGAAAAGGATCCAATGACAAATCAATTGGCATAAGGAAATGATGAGACTTCACTAGTGCGATTGGTGTCATTGTGTCAACGGAAAAATCGGGACTTTTATTTTATTTATTTTTTGGGAGGTCCACGGGTCCACAAGTCCACATGTCCACAGAGAACAGAAATGGCTTTATACATATCACATAAATGACCTTTTACAATCAAATCAAGATCTTTTATTTTTATAGCTGTCAAGAGTAATTATATAATATGAAGAAAATTGTGGTATCAAAAGTAAAAAGTCCACATCAACAAAAACTGATTTATGTAATATTCCAGCTGTGAGCAGAAATAAAAGTTCTTTCAAAAATATCCACATAACTTTCTAACTAGTCTGTGGACATGTGGACTTGTGGACCCGTGGACCTCCCCAAAAAATAAATAAAATAAAATCCTCCATTTTTGCATTGACACAATGACACCAATAGCACTTATGAACAACCACCAATTCCTTATGCCAATTGATTTGTCATTGGATCCTTTTCCAACAATATCCCATCATTCTCCCATGCCTCTGCTCTGTGGACTTTTGGACCTGTGGATATTTTTGGTTGGCAGCTGACAAAGATACATGTAGAATATAATGATTTGTTCGTATATAGCCATTTCTGTGGACATGTGGACTTGTGGACCTGTGGACCCGTGGACCTCCCAAAAAATAAATAAAATAATAGTCCCGATTTTTCCGTTGACGCAATGACACCAATAGCATTAGGAAACAACCACCATTTCCTTATGCCAATTGATTTGTCATTGGATCCTTTTCCAACAATATCCCATCATTCTACCATGCCTCTGCCCTGTGGACTTTTAACCAGTGAGCATTTTTTGACAGATGACAAAGATAAAAATAAAATACATTTATTAATATGTAGAAAGCCATTTCTGTATAATGTGGACATGTGGACTTGTGGACCCGTGGACCTCCCAAAAAATAAATAAAATAAAAGTCCCGATTTTTGCATTGACACAATGACACCAATCGCACTAGTGAAGTCTCATCGTTTCCTTATGCCAATTGATTTGTCATTGGATCCTTTTCCAACAATATCCCATCATTCTACCATGCCTCTGCCCTGTGGACTTGTGGACCTGTGGACCTCCCAAAAAATAAATAAAATAAAAGTCCCGATTTTTCCGTTGACGCAATGACACCAATCCTCTTTGTATTCATCCATCAATTCCCAACACCAATGCATCTCCCATCAATGTCCACCAATCAATGTCCACACAACAATATCCTTCACCAACTCATATCACTTATATCACGTTCAGCCACATCAGTGCCTCCTCAACAATGTCCACTCATCAATGCCACTCAACAATGTCCACACAACAATATCCTTCACCAACTCATAAACACTCATGTCACGTATCTCAACATCAATGCCCCCCCACAACAATGTCTCCTCAACAATGCCACTCAACAATGTCTCCTCACCAATGTCTCTTCACCAACCTACATACACACTCACGACACGTATTTCAACATCAATGCCCACTCATCAATATCCCAACATCAATGCCCACTCATCAATATCCCAACATCAATATCCCAACATCAATGCCTCAACATCAATGCCACTCAACCATGTCCACACAATATTGTCTCCACATCAATACCACTCATCAATGCCTCCTTCACCCCTCCCAATCTCTTCCCTATGCCCAATCATCCTTGTATCTTCACTTATTTTCCCACAACTATCTTTTCACCTATGCCTAATCACCCTTGCCTATGCCACCTATTTCCCTACACTTATTCTTATCAACTACTCAACCACCACCCTATATCTCTGTCTGGCACGTACCGCGTCCTCAAACTCGATTTGTCTAGAGAGAGCCCCCACAATATAAGTGGCAATGGAGTTGCACACCTCAATGATGAGTGGAAAGTCGTAAATTCGTTTATCATCGAATGTATGTGCCATTCCCAGTTGGAAAGAGTGGGCTGCACAATGAAACCATAAAATTTTCGGATTTGCCTTCTGGGCAAAATGTCTGAGGCCAACTTTCTGACTCATCATTGCTGCGTCGCCGTCAGTACAAATCGACACGCAATTTGTAAAACCAAGGTTGTTATCGGCCAGAGCTGTCTTGAGAAGGTCAAACAAGTTTTTTCCTGTCCCAGAAGTCTTTTGTGGAATGATGGAAAGGAGGTGGAGTTGAGTTTGATTGTTGTGATTGTGGAACTTAATGAAAACGGAAAATTGCTTGATTCGGGAAATGTCCTGAGAAGTGTCGACCATAATAGAAAATTTTGGACGTGGAAACAGGTTGAATGAGGCAGATTCGTTTGAAAGTGTGTCCAATTGTTTAGCGAATTCCCAGAATCTGTAGGAGGACTTTAGACCTGGAAAAGCATCATTGACGAGTCCGCAAGCTTGTTCCACCATCTCGACCAGTGATTGAAAGAGATGGACGGGCATAAGATGGGAAATTATGAAATGGGCGATGAGAATTCGTATTCGAATGTGGACACGATAGTGGTTGAATCGATCGAGTTGGTGGAGACAGACAGGTGAAAAATTCAACGTTGCAAGCTTCGGTCGTTGGTGTCGAGCGGATGCGAGGTGTCGAGTGAGATGAGAAGTTTTTGTCACATTTGCAGGTTTGTTTTACCTTGGGTCGGCATGTCCTACTTGTCCTGTCCTACAGGACAGCAAAAAAGAGGAGGACAATTTGGATAAAAGTACCGATGACAAGAATTGAACTTGTCCCTTGCCTCATCTGTCAGTGAAAACCTGAAACGAAAAATGAAGAGAAAGTTGAGATAACAATGCACATTTTCTGTTTTAAAATCATTTTTATTGTGTTTTGTCACCCTATTTTGATAAAAATAGCGAAAATTGTACAAACGGGGTCGATCCGCCCACCATAGGACACGATAGGACAATTCTGAATCGGGCTCAAACCATAGGACATGGAAGGTATTTGACGCATTCACAATACTTGCATCACAATTTCGCAATAAAATCGAGGGAGGACAATTGTCCTGTCCTGTCCTATCGTGTCCTATGGTGGCCAGATCTGTCCTATCAAACCAACATTTTGGTAATTGCCCACTCAAATCATCGAAATGACACTTTCATGTCTGGAGACTGGTTCGGAGATGAACCCTGTCTGCTCTTTTCTCGTTATTGTAAATAAACTTTTCTCACTCTCATGTTTTAGACCACAGATCTTGTGATTGAGATGACCACTGAAGAATCCGAACTAAGAAGAAAGTTGAGTAAATGAAGGGACAAGTCTGCTCTTATTGTATTGTTTATCATCATATTTACCTCTCTAAATGATTTGATCAAGAATAGATTCCTCAATTGAGACAAGAAGTTCCACAAGAGACAGGAAGACCTGTTGGAGAGGGTTGAAAAGGCAACATTCAAAGAGAAAAGATAATTTGAGTTGATGACAGGATCACAATACTAGAAAGGATGAAGAAGAATAGAAGGGAGAGATGGATGACAGACCCCTTCATGATAGTCCTGCTGAGACGTTCTGGGAAAGAGATTGGAATGAACAAGAAAAGCGAAAGATTCAGATGGGATACAAGCAGAGGGCATCCTCGAAAGAACCATTGAGTCGGGTTCTAGCCAGTACACACCCCCAACAGAAAGAAAGTTTGACCTCTTCTCATTCTGAAGCACTTCTCTTCCCCTCTTCTTTTCTCTTTCGTTTCAGTCCATCCTGCCTCCCTCTTTTCTCTCTCATCAGCCATGATGGTCAACTCAACCGAGGCTCCTTCGACATCGCCAACATATGTGGGGTTTAATGGGTGTTCGGAAATCGAAGTGTGCGACTTCCCTCTTCCTATATTCCTTTCATCATCTGATTACCACTCAATTTTTTATGAACCACTTCCTCCGTCCATCTTCTCATGATCTCATCATTTCTTCAGTTCATCCTTCCTCCCTCCCCCTTCGCTTCGTCACAATGATCTCCTTGGTTATTCAGACCCCGTTATTGCTCAATTACTTCTTTCTATCGACATATAAGAGACACTATGACCATGACTTTGTCACATCATTTCAATTCGAAACGCCAGAGCCTCACTTCTCCAAACTGCAAACGGTTTCCTTTATCTTCCGGCCCGACCTGTGTGTTTTCCATTTCAATCACTTTTTGGTTATTCTTTTTCGTATTAGATCACATCCAACACTTCTTCGGATCGTCGCCGTCGGATCTTCTTCACAGCAAGACTGATTCAATGAAACCAATGTTCAATCTTTGGAATTTGTCTGTTACAAACATCCTGTCCGTGGCCACATCAAAAGATCAGATTCCCAAACCTTCGTCGTCAATTCTTCATTCACAACAAGAGTCATCTCTCGTCGTAAAGAACCAACCAAACGAAGCTTTACACACAATATTGTTGACAAAAATGCACGTCTCTCCGGACAGTCCGTAGCTCGACCCCAAAGTCTCGATCCGACTCATCTCCAGTTTACCAACGCAAACCTTGTCTAAATCAGCTTCTCTCGACAGATCGTGTTCATCTACACTCTCCAATTGCAACGAATACGCCTCATTCGTATTGCCATCCGATAAGTCTCTTTGTTTCACATGATCACCCCCAAGATCAATCCGCCTCTCTCCTTGACTGAATTGACAATTCAACATACACAGGTTCAGTCTGTATTCCTCGCTCCGAGTCATTTTTAGAGGCCGTCGTTATTCTTCCTCGACAAGCTCCTTTATTCCTCGCTCCACCATATTGTCATCTTGCACTTTTGCTGGTCTCCGCCATCTCTCTTCATATTCACCCTCTTCAGTACCAATCCAACGAAATGAAAGAAATGCTAAGAATCTCGCTTTGCCTTGGAGGAGGGATGAAAAGGAATCAACACACTCTCCAACGCCGCATTCACATTGGGACACTTGTTGCCGATTTTAACTAGCAATGACCAAAAATGCAGTGTGGAAGGTGTGGGTGAAGTGGGGGGATGTGGTAAAGGGTGAAGGAGATGTTTGAATGAGGCGAAGAGGCATGCGAAAAGACGAGTGGCGGAAGGGCTCAGTGATGCGGAGAACAAACTAACAACGACAGAAATAGGACAGAAAGAAGGAAAGCGAACTGAAAAAGACAATGTTGAACAAGACAAGGGAGATTAAGCAGAATCCCAAACCAATCACACTCATCCCGTCATTCCGCACCCTGACGCTACTCCACCGTAGCTCGACGAGAATATTAGACAGATCACACTCACTTCCGACTAATTTCGCGGCTTATCTGAGCGAGATCGTACAACCGACAAACTTGAGGCGATCACAGGTGCCGACGGAGAAGTGTGTGAAGGAGACGAAGGAAATGGCCCAGCGTAAGAAGAGGATGAGTGGAGGCAGAGAAAAGACACCATTGACCATTGGAGTGAAATAGCCGTTGCACATGTTGAGATACAATCTGCATTGTTGGTGGCTCTGATCTCTTTCATCTGGACTATCCCTGATCTCACATTCATCAATTTCCCACTTCTGTCATGTAAATTTCTCCATCATGTGATGTTTGTGATGAAAGAAATGTATTTTGTCGAATCACGACACTGATCGGACCATAATCATTTTGACAGATCTGATCAAATCTCAGCCACCCTTTTCGTATCTAATTCATCCAAAATGGATGTGAAAATGTAGTCTGTTAGGCTTGTCTGACCGGCCAAAAGTGCCGGTCAGTGTCAGTCCGAAATTTTTCAAAGGGTCAGATCTAACCTGAACATGAAATCACGTGCTATGAACAAGAAACTAAGACATTTACAGATATGCATGTTGGAAGCTGCTTCTGGATACCGTTTGGCACTCTGGTTTCAATTATTTGTTCGGCTCTACGTTCCTCGTTCGTTGGAACTGATTTTTTCTCACCATCTCTGTCTTATTCTCACTTTTCTTCAGATAATCGACCTCAATACGGGATTCAGGACTAATCGGAGCCGAAACACACATCTTGATGACGTCTCCTCAATCTTTTGCTCTCATCGTGAATCGAAGTCACAGGACAGTTTCTAGGTCTTCTTTTCGCATTTCAATCTCTTTTTTTGTTGATTTCAGACTTCCATTCATTGCGACGTCATCAGTCCATCTAATCAAGTCTCTTTTCCTCCTTTTTCTACCTCTCAGACTTTTGTTGTCCCCGTTCACTCCTCTCCATCATATCTCTATCGAGTATGACTCTCTTGTCTGCTTTCCCCTCTGCCCTGACGCCACTTCGGATTTCTGCCACTGCTGCTCTCTAGCACTTGTGGGATACTGACCAACATGCGATTGAAGTTATCCCTCCTGCTGTTTATGCCAGGAAAGTCCAAATTCCCTCCGAAACGACCTTCCTCGACAAGATCCTACTCATCAGACAGAACTTGATGTTGCACCAATGCCGGCAATCGTCCTCATCAGGTGTTGCCGTGGCCGACGACACAGCAACAATCGAAGGGCATGAGTTTCTCCCAGCCACTCTCTAGTCGAAAGGGAACCCAACACCAACACACCCATAATAGAACGGCAGCGTCGACAGCCTTCAACACACTCCAAACCCAACCATCGTCTCTCCACCGCCTTCTCAGTTCGGCTTCCTCGATCTGTCTGAGCACTCTGACACTGTTCCTCACTCACCGCACTTGTCAGATGGACTCCCCACATCGGATGGGCTTCTCCCCTTCTAACGCAGCAGAGAAGAAGTTGACAGTTGTGGAGTATGTGGATGGCTGTGTGCAGGGAGTGCATCTGATGTTCATCCACGTACCCTCCAATCTTTTCGTTGTCACAAGTGTCAGTCAGCAGCTGTTGGAGAAATCATCTGGTCTTGTCACAGACATTCTCCTTTCTCCACAATCAGTCGGCTGGAGAAGATCCCGTTCACTTAATCTCTCAGATTTTATTTAGTTTTGACATTCACATCGAGTGTTGTTTTGTTGATGAAGACCAGATGAAGTAAAGCGAGAAATGACAATACAATAAGTCCAGTCTTGGTCTATGTTTGCACTGATCATCAAACTTTCACAACGAGATCCGGATTCTTCCCTCCAACCTTATCGAGAATCAACTTCAGCACAACATTGAGTTTCTGAATGGACAGAGAGTTGGAATAAGAGATGAGGAACATGTGTGACAAACTACTTCTCTTCTTTTCTGTTCGTTGCTGTTTGATCGATGGTTCTGGACGTTGTTTCGGTTTTGTAAAATCTCACTTCATTGTGGTTGATGGCTGAGAATAGTAGTGGCAGTGGAGATGGAATGAAATGAATGGAGGGAGTGTATCTGCTGTCGTTGTGGGTGGTAAATTCAGATTCGCCTCTCAAATCAAAGATTCGACCCTTTTTGGTTGGACTGAGATGGAACGATCACCCCAAGAATATCCAAGAATCAAACCGACGACAAAGATCAATGAGATTTCCACATAAACAGCTAGGATAGAACTGGAACTTGACCGTGAAGAAAACGGCATGCAGCAGATCGTACAAGACGATGATGGAACAGCAGAGGCAAGAGATCCTGAGAAAATAGAAGAAAAAAAACGAGATGAGATGAATTTAGGGATAATAAGGGGATTGATGAGCGAAATGAGAATGAGTCGGATGACATCACAATACCATCTTTTCTTGCATTATTGTCAAATGAATATGTCGTTGTGATTCATTTCACAGAAGTAGGACTTGCAGCTATAATGGTTTCTGTAAGAGATGACGAATCAGAACGATCATCCGTCCATAACTGTTTTGAAGAACCGCACGATCTTCAAATGCCTGTAAAGAAGAGTGAGACGGCCTGAATGAAGTGACAATAATTCAATCCAATCATCTGCAGCAGAAATTACGTTGATTTTCATGGGATTTCTGCAAATCTCGGATCAAAATGAAAACACTTCGGAGAAATTGTAACTCTGGACTATGGGTTCTGGTATTTCTCCGGTCAGTGACCGTCAGTACTTTTCGGTGAAAACTGACCGGTCAGTGCCGGTCAGACAAGCCTATAGTCTGTGTTTCAAATCAAAGGGTACCACTTTATTTGACATCATTTTCATGCTTTGTAGACAAAACCCTCCCATCGCCTAATTAAGCTCCGAAAGCCCGTGTCCTATGATAGGACACGGGTTTTCGGGGGAGGACATGCCGACCCAAGGTAAGGTTTGTTGACATATGGAACGGAATTAAGGTCTGAGTCGCCCCAATACTGTTCACATGTTCTACAGAAAACGCCAGTGCCAGAATCAAGTCGAAATATCGAGTCATTCGTACCTGGTTGACAGAAACAGTTTCGAGTGATTATGTCCTCGAGAATGGCACGTGTGATGGATGGAGGTGGGGGAGATGGAGGAGAAATGTCGGAGAAGGTGTTCATGAGAAGATGGAATCCGATAGTTCTTTGACTAATTCAAAGATGCGAAAATAAAAAAATGGAGCAAAAACGATCAGCTCCGCATTCGCTCAAAAAGCGGTTTTCAACCTTCTCCGTGATTTTCTCGCCATTTCTCTGTCGTAGAATTTGGTATTTTTTTTATTTTCCAAAAAGAACCACCCAAAGCGTCAGAGTGGCGAAAAGTGAACTTTCTCTGCCTCCATGATCACGGTTTTACCCATAATTTCCTCCGGTTCCAAAACCCCTGCTGAGCACTCGCATCGTCTGAGACAGTGAGTGTGGGAAAAGGACAAAGTGCAGTAATGATGATGACAGTCACATCCAATAGAAAGATAATAATTAAAAAATGGATATTTGTTTTTGGAAGATTCACAAAAAACAGCCCTTTAACAGATGTCAAAATTAAGGCATCCTCTTACTTTCATAATTATCTTTCTATTGGATGTAACTGCCATCATCATTACTGCACTTTGTCCTTTTCCCACACGACCTGAGTTTCTTGTTGGATTCACTTTCCTTCAAATTGGACATGTCTTCAATTTCATCTACGGCTATCGCTTCTGGAAAGTTCGGCATGCTTATTCACAGAGTATTCCTCGCGATGAATCAAAGCCTTCTCCACATGGCACACTGCTGATCGGAATTATTTCATTCATTCTCTCAATTGTCCCTCTCACGCTCAAAGTGGTTCTTTCTCCGCTTCTCACTTCTCCTCCCCGTTATCCAGAGGTTATTGTCACACTTCTCCATTCTCTTCTAATCCTTGTTCCTGTCATACCATTTACAACCTCGTGGATGATCTCAACAATCAGAGCATATTCTGCAGCCAAATTATATCATGTATCTTCTGTTTGCCTCGTATGCCTTGGGTTTTCCTTAATTAATACAACATTTTGTACCATTTTTTCGATCTACTTCGAACAAATAACACTATTCTTCTCGTTCATCTTCAACTTTTCTCAACTATGTTTCTTGGAATTCAAACAATATCTGTCTTGCAATATCTCAATTTCTTACAGGCCCCACGCAAAAATCATGATAAACCATATAGATGGGATTCAACTCGTGATGTTGAGAAGGAACGGCGAGCTCTAAAATTTAAGCAAAGTCTGTCTCCATTCTTTCGAACTCCACTCTGTTTTACGCCCGTTTCTCTGAAATTCTACACCTTTTTGCTTGACTTTCGATGCAATTTTTTGACGTTCTCTTCTCTTTAGGTGAGGTCCGTTCACTTGTGTGGCGAATTTTGAAGGGAGAACAAGAACTCTGTGAACGAAGCCTCCATTTACCCGATGCACTGGGGAAGACAAGCATTGTTTGCTTCACAGATACTTCGATGCCGTTGAGTGAGGTCTTCATTCTTGTTCACTCATTTTGACTCCAACACAGACTGTCCCACTCGCTACAAGCGTGATCATCCCTCGAACCTTCAAGCCCCGAAGTCAGCGTGGCTCAGAACGGAAAAGAGATCACGGCTCACAACAGAATCAAGATGAGACTGGCGAAGTCATGGACCTCGCTGACCAACAAAAAGAAGGAGTCTTCTTGAAAGTCCTTCCACTTGTCCAAACAGTCTGTCAAATCACACTTTCACTGTTTCCAGAACGTATCGACCTCTTTGGATGATCTCCAGCTGTCACCGACACTCTTCACCCTTCCTCGTCCGTCCATCTACTCTCAGCCATTCAACATATCCATCACCAACCAAACACACAACCCAATTCCTTGGGGATTCACCAGGCTGATGGAATGGAAGGACGAGGATGCGACCAAATATCAACGTTCTCTGGCTCCAATCAACATCACTTCTCTGATGCTCAGCCTGTACCACCCCACTCTTTGTGGAGACCCGATCTCGGACATCCTTCTCGCTCCTGTGAACGCCTCCAGAACTGAGAATGGGCAACAACATCAGCTTACTCCACTCTTCTCAGTGTACACTCGTTTTGGACTCGTCGGAAGCGTCGATGTCTCTGACACGAAACATGATTCATCAAAAGGCAGCCAAGAGCGAGGACATTCAAACCAGATATATCGTCCGCCAGATTTGAACTCCATCCAATCACAACGCACTCTGTATTATTCCACTGCCAAAACAAAGCTCAATGCCGTAGCCAAAGAAGCAACCAAACGCAAGTTTGAGGAAGAGCTCATGAACGACAAAGAAGGCCTTCTCCTCTCGCTCGTTGTTCGAGATAAAGATGCCCAGAAAGAACGGAAACAGAGGGGTCGTCTCGAACAAATCGCACGACGAAAAGAACGATCGCGTCGTCAGAAACGCCGAGAAAAACGGAAGTCATCAACAGATTCAGACGGAGACAAAACCGACTATCACAGCAGTTCTTCCCAAAAATCCGAGAAACAGAGTGTCACATCTTCAACAGCTGTGACTCAAACCACAGCATCACACCTGCCAATTGAGAAGGAGCCACTCCAATTGTACAGTGTCGGCACCCCGTTCACCATCCTCGAAAACTGTGTGGAGTATTTTGATGGCGAAGAGATTCGCCCATTGGACGATGAACAGCGGAAACGAATCATCTCCACCATCATCAAAATGGTGAAGAGAGAGAACATCGAAGACCCAACAGAACCCAAGAGGAAAAAGAGGCACCACAAAAACGAAAAACTCAGAGAGGACTCAGAAGAGTCGAAAACTTCAATGACGAGCGACGATTCCAGCCAGGACAGTCTTTCGCTCGAACATGATCTTACGGAAGAACAACGTCACAATCTTAACACTCTCTTCGTTGGGCTTTCATTCACCATCATTGATGAACGATATCGGGCTGCGTTTGAGATGACAAAGGAGGAGACGGAACGGGAGAGACGTCGGACTCGAAGGGCCAATTTTGAAAATCACATTTTGGGAAGAGAGAAGGAGATTCGGGCGGAGGAGAGAAAGGTCGAGAGAGAAGAAATGGGTTATCGTCCCAAAACAAAACCGAAAACGTCAGCTCCACCAATGAAGCAAAAAGAAGCCGACTTTCGTTTTTATGACTCAGAAGACGCTGAAAGAGACGCTGTCGCTGGGAGTGATTTTGAACGTAGAAAGAAGCGAGTGAAGGAACGATGGTGGAGGGAAGAGATTGTCGACGAAGACATATCAGATGCCCGTTGGAGAAGACACAAACGAGCCAGAGAATTCTCCGAGTCAGAAGATTCCTCCGATCAATTCAGCGACACAACTACCGACACTTCATCGGAGACAGACATTGCTCACAAACCAGAAAAACGCACCCTCAGCAAACATAACACAAAAGGGCTGTCAGCCCAAAATGCTGATTCATCAAGTTCGTCGTCGTCCTCGGCTCGAAGGTGTTGCCACTTCCGCAACAAGCCAATTCAAGATCAACCGACCTCAATCAAGAAAGATCTCCACTACAGAACAAAAATTCACACAACAAAGAAGATCGTCTTAGTCCCGTCCATCTCGCTTCGAGTTCCAACTGTCTCCTCAAAATTTCATACCTCTTTTACCACTCCATTCGTGCCAAATGATACACCAGACTCGGGACGAGCATCTCCTTCTGCAGATGTGGACGAGAATTTTGGAATGGAATGGCTCTCAATGGGGTTGCTTGATGTTCCATTCGAAGTGAATGGACAACCAGATTCTAATTCGACTCTCCGCAATGTTCTAACCACCATTCGAATGAAGCATACACCCCCACACCAACACGGGGAAACAGAAACAGAGAGCCTGGCTAGTTTTGGCACTAAGCCATCAATCACACGTTCCAACACAGAACCCCCAACTCAACCTTCAGTGTTCTCCAACAAGACTCATCCCACGCAATTTGTTGTTCCTTCTCCTCATCCTGGGATGAACGAAGTACCCACAATAAGTCCAGCATACCGTTCCAGCATTGCGCAATATCGGAAAACACGATCGACATCATCACACGGAAGATCCTCATCAAGACCAGTTACACCATTCAACACGGCATCTCCAAAAACTCAGCGAAAACCCGGTTCGCTCACTCGTTCAGAAGCCATTCTTTATTGCCAATCACAGCAAGTCTTCCTTGGTTTTATCGCGTTTCAACAATTTCCGATCCGCAGCGATGTGAAGGGAATGGTGGAAAGACTGGAGAAATGTGGAATTCGCTTTGTTTTATTCTCTTCTGACGAGGATCCACGAGCAACACAACTCGGGCAGGACCTCGGAGTTTACACAGACTGGAACTCGTGCATTCCTCTCTCGTCGACTTACGCCCTTCTCAAACCTCCGCCTCCTCCTGCGACGCGTCATTCTCAATCCCAGATGAAGATCAAGAAAGAAGGGGTCATGTATGACATGGATAACCTCGATTCAGTCGTCGCCTCAACACTCCCCCTGCACAAACTCTGTGTGCCATCACACTCATTTGGCTCTGCTCGCTTTCCCAAGTCGAAGAATGCTGTCGATCCTCTACGGAGAAATATCCGAAAGCAGTATCGATGGGCAGACACACTCTCCACATTCTTCACACAAACAGATCTTCTCCACTTTACATCCTCCATCCCATTGTCTCTTGCATCGCCGTTCATCCCACCCAAACATCGGACGATGGAACAACCAAGTTTATCCACAAGACGCTACATCCCTTTTTCATCAGCCATATACACAGCAAACAGTCTGGCCCAGACCGCAACCCTCACCAATTTCCATTGCGAAGAAGATCTCGAATCGTCCATTCCAAAAGGTATAGATGCCCTGAAGACTCACCTGGTGTACAAAGACGATGTTCCTCTCCGAGTGCAACTCTTCTCATCAACGAATCCAATGGCAGTGAAGGAAATGATTTCACTCTACCGTTCTTTTGGAGAGAATGTGACGACATTCACACCAACTCCGCTCTTCAATGAGCAAGCGCATTTCAGTCTTCGGTTCGACAAACAATGGCCTCTCGAGGCAATTCCCGTAATCATTCCACATCAGAGTCTCGAAGAGGCAGAAGAGCGTGATGCAAAGAAAATTCAAGAAAAGGAAAAGAAACGAGAGAAGAAAAGAGAAGCCAGAGATCGTTATGAGAGAGAACGACAAGAAATGAGAAATCAACGCCTTGATCAACTGAAGAAAATACATCGAAGAAAGCAATATCAACAGGAACTTCGGAAACAAGCTAAAGAGAGGAAAGAGTGGGAGATGGAACCAGTCCCTGAATTAGAGGAACAAAAAGGAGGCAAGACTTCTCCATCAGCAACAGATCCAAAGCTCACTGGGCAGGAAAGCAGTTCGTCAACAACACAGCGCCAACACCTTCGTCGGCCTCATCTCGGTCCAAGACGACAACGCGGGCACCCTTCATATCACCCTCTCTCAGATTCTCAACCCTCGCTAACTGCAAATATGAACCCACCAAGTCCAGAACATTCGGATTCTGAGCCGCACAGTCTGGTGGAGACAGATTCCTTCTCTTCTCTCTCCACATCAACCTCAAGTTCATCCGACGAAGAGTCCTGTCATGTTGAATATTTCAGGGCAATCTCTCGCTTCCCACTTTCAAGAGCCCTTGCCTCTTTTCGTCCTGTTCTCGGAGGAGGTCAGCACATGGGAACAAGTCAAGTTCTCGTCGAACGAAAGAAATCCACCCGGAAAACGATAAAACAAAGGAAATCAAACAAAATCCAAAGCGTTGAAACACATTCCAACAATCCTTCTCAACAGTCTATTCCCCTCGTTAAACGATCTGAAATCCCACCGGCTTCAATGACTGTGGATGTCCGTGGTGTTCGATGGGAGCGGATAGTTCATATTTTCACAGAAGCGAAGAGACTTGCTCGAAACTCTCAGTCGGCCTTCACATTCTCAACCCGATCAGCATTGTCCCTCACCCTCCTCAATTTGGTATGTGCCATTTTGGGTCTTCCACCAATCATCGGGCCGGTGCAGCTTGCTTTCCATGTTTTGGTCACAATCCCAATACTGTCACTCGTTTTGGTGTATTCACCGATTTATCGAGATCAATGGAAGGAACACTCCGACAAACGATATCCAGACAAGCTCCCAGACCTTCTGGCAAACTTAGCCGAGACAAAGATCCAGAAACAAGCATCTGCTCCACCCCCACATGTTGAAACTCCAACAAAGAATGCTCTGATTTCATTGAGCAATCCACCGCGTGCCGTTGAGAAGGACAGTCTGATCGCAGCCGTTTCAGAAAGCGAACGATTCCAAAGTGATACACACACAAGTGGAAAGAGTGAATCAGATGATCAGGCCGCATCATCCGCTTCCTCCACGGAAGTTGTGAATATCACCACCTGGAACCATTCTGGCAATCTCCTCGCTCGGACAAGTGCTTCATCGGGACACCTTCCAAATGGGTCGACGTTAGGAATTAACATTGGTGATGGAACATGGAGAGATTTCTCCCTCTCAGCTGATTCACCCAGTTATCCTCGTGGTGTTCTGTGGACTCGCAAATGCTTCCCATTCTTGTATCTGAATCCATACTCCATCAGATCATTCATCGCCTTCTTCATTCCACTCGCTCTCGTGTTGCTCATGGACCATGCAATGTTTGTTTTGTTTTCTTTCATCTTTCCTCAGAATGCTGATTTATCTCATTGACTCTCCGACATTCACTCCACCTGTCTTCTATCAGTCCTCACTCAACCACAATCCTCCTGTCACTCCAACAGACGGCGAAGTCGACGCTTGGGAATGTGTTATCAGTCTTTCACAATCCATTTGTTCGCTTCTCTTCTCCGTCTTTACCTGCATCTACTCCGCAAAGTTCGTCTTTCCCACACAGTCATTCCGAACTCATCTCCCGTGGAAAAATGAATACTGGCCGCGAGCTGTTATCTTCTGGTTTGTTTCTCTCCTTTGCATTCTCTCCAGTCTCATCGTTCACACTGTTGTGTCTGTTGTTGACACCCTTCTTTGGTTTTTGCTCCTATTCTTCACGGATCTCACCGCACAGCCTCCATCTCCATTTTTCACATTCCGCCTCCCCTTGCTCATCCCTATCATCGTCTCTGTCCTCGCTATTCCCGCCGAAATCCTTCTTCTATTCATCTCTAAAAAGAAAACTGCGGAGACATTCCGCAAGAACCAGGACTTACGCAAAATCTTCTACGAAACCAAACTTGGAGCAATGAGTCCAGGACAATTCTGATTATTGTTGCAGTCTTGGCCTTATTCTTCGCTTCTGTTCTTTTGAACCGCTTGCACTCTTCTTTTGAGACGAATGAATCAATTCCGTCAAGTGAAATGAGAAGAAACTTACTACATAATGAGCAAAGTGTGTGAAGATGCACAAATCATCGGTTCACTAAAAGTTTGCCCAGTCCGTTCCTCCAGAGCGACCCTCACCAAGTTGAGCGGAACTTCCACCCCATGTGCCCTGTCCCCAGCCTCCTGAAGCACCCCAATCAGCGCTTTTCCCAGTTGTTGATCGTTCTGATGGTGTGCGAGCATTCTCTGGGCGACTTGTCGAAAACACTGTCGGTGAAGGAACTGGATACGGGTCGTTTGAACTTCCTCCTCCACTTCCATATCCTCCACCTCGCCCTCCACCATATCCTCTGCTTCCTCCATCCCCATATCGATCCCCTCCGCCTTGTCTCTCGTATGGATCTCCACCAGGACGTCCACCGCGACCTCTTCCAGAATGGGTGAAAGTGCGACGTTTGTAGCTTCCGCCCTGATCTCGATCGTCGTGTCGAGCATCCCTGTTTCCGAACTTCCTTCCTCCTCCGCTTCCCATCCCGTATCTTCTTCCTCCAATCTCTTCGAAGAACGCTGGAATCTCCTGATTGGATTGTTCGAGTGATTCAATCAGCTGTGGGATCATTCCACCGTCAGAACGTTTGATGAATGTGATGGCTGTTCCTGTGTGTCCGACGCGTCCAGTTCTTCCGATTCTGTGAACATATCGATCCATCTCATTGGGCATGGAATAGTTGATGACTGTGCGAACAGAGGGAATATCGAGACCACGTGAAGCCACATCGGTTGCAACAAGAATACTCACAATGCCCGACTTGAATGCGTAGAGAGCATCCTCTCGCTCGTCCTGCGAGCGGTCACCGTGGATGGATGTGGTTGGGTATCCGTTGTTGTTCAGCACAATTTCAAGACTGTTCGCTTCTCTCTTTGTTTCCGTGAAGATCAGAACAAGATTCAATTCGTCTGGATTTTTCTGGCTGCGCTGCATTGGCCCACTTGGTGCACCGCTTTGAGCCTTCTGTGGTGGAGTGAGGATGGTCGGAAGGATGTCCATGAGTGTGTCAAGCTCTGCTCCGTCTCTCACAAGCTCAAACTTTTGGGTGATATCCTTGGCAGTCTCGCCAACTGTCCCCACCACGCAGAAGAGATAGTCGGCCAGGAACAGGGCAGCCAAACGTTGGATCTCCTTCGGGAATGTTGCACTGAACATGACTGTCTGGCGATGTGTCTTGGGTGGCATTCCGAAGTTCTCGACAATCTTGCGGATTTGTGGCTCAAATCCCATGTCAAGCATGCGATCAGCCTCATCAAGGCAGAGAATGCTGATGTGCTGCATTCCAATCACTCCCTGTTCGAGAAGATCGATCAAGCGACCAGGGGTGGCGACAAGAAGGTCGCATCCATGGCGGCGCAATGCCTGAATCTGGTCCCTCAGATTCTTTCCTCCGTAGCAGACACACACAAGAAGGTTAGTGCGATTGCTGAATTTGGATGCTTCGTCGAAGATCTGAATGCACAGTTCTCGCGTCGGTGCAATGACAAGCGCGGCTGGATTAACCATGAGGCGATTTGTATGGTAAACTTTTCCTCCAAAGTTCCCAACGCTTTCCAATCTGTGCAACATGGGAAGGAGAAATGCACATGTTTTTCCAGAGCCTGTTTGTGCGCATGCCATCAGGTCTCGATTCCCAAGAATGATGGGAATTGAATGTTTCTGGATTGGTGTCGGTTTGCGATATCCTGCAAGAACGACATTGCGATTCACGGCAGGTCCAAGATCAACATCTTGATAGCTCTCGATTGGCTCAATGACATTATTCCCACTCACTTCCACTTGAATATCATCATATCTATCGAAGTTAATTCCGGCATTTGTTGTTGATTTAAACAATCTTTTCTCATCTTCAGTTGGTTCGACTGGGAATGATTGCCGAGGTGGCACGGCTGGCTGAGCTGAACGGGGACGGAATGGTGCATCTGTTCGAGAAGAGGATTGATAGTCACCGCGTGGTGGACCACGTTGAGAATCTTGATATGATCTTTGTTGGGAAGGAGGAGGTTGCTGTTTTGCTCTTTCTGCCTCTTCTTCCATTTGTTTACGTTTGTGGGGCGGTACATAGGCTTTTTTCACGGGTTGTTGAGAATCGGATCCGGTTGAACCATTTGATGATTGACCAGATCCAATAGATGTGGAAAAATTTTTGAAAACTTGGGACAGCAAGCCCCCGTACCACTTACAAAAAACTTTTGTCTGGTGGATAATTAGATGTGAATGAGCATCATTCGGTGGTTGATGACTTGATTTGGTGCCTCTAGAGGAAATACCACACTTTTTTTCTCTTCTTATTTTCTCACTCTCTAGTCATTATATTGAGCGATCTGTGGATTTATTCTGAATAAAAAGGATCATTATGGAGAATTTGCGAAATGGAAATCAGTTTTGTAGCCTAGATCTATTTTTCACCACTTTTTTTGATCTATGATCTATCCGAAAAAAAACACAGATTTATGTCGTCAGAGTCCTCCTCATTCACAAAGTTCTCAAAAAAATCGAGATACTTCCTTTTTAGGAGCTGGGGTACGCTCCCAAGTTTTCAAAAATTTTTCCACAGATGATTGGTTAGGTAGGAAACTCATTCAAAGTATGGGCGAGAAATCCAACAAAACCGATTGAAATTCACGCCTAATTCATGTCATCAGAACAAAACCTTTATCCACTAACCCCGGAAGAAGAAAGAATCATTATTCACAAGGGTACCGAACCCAAATTTTCAGGTGAATTCATCAATCATTCAGCCAAGGGCTACTATCTCTGCAAACGATGCCACACTCGGCTCTATCGGTCAGCAGATAAATTTCAATCGACTTGTGGATGGCCAAGTTTTGATGACGAGATACAAGGAGCTGTAACGCGACATCCTGATCCTGATGGAAGGAGGACTGAGATTGTTTGTACAAAGTGTGGAGGACATCTTGGACATGTTTTTCATGGTGAAGGTTACACTCCAAAAGACACACGGCACTGTGTCAATTCAGTGTCTCTCATTTTTGAGTCTTCTGAAGACTAGTTTTTGCGGAGAGAACTGATACTCAATTCCCGAATTTTGTTCATTTTCATTCAAAAGAGGGTATTCATGTGCTGATATTTCCTTTTCTATGAACATTTTTCACTAAAACGACCACACAATCACTCGGACAACTCTTGGGCCATAATCCGACCTTCCTCATCCACACAAGTCCACAGGTCCGTTGTCCAAGCCAACGACGCGAAGATTGGTTGAATCAGAAGGGTTCTCGGATGTGCGTTGACAGAAAATGATGAATGCAACACCTCGAAGCTCTGTTAGATGATCTTTCAGTTTCGATGTAATGGGAAGACTCTTATAAGGAAAGTACGTTATGGATACTTTTATCTGAAACAGAACTGCGACGATCGAACCACAACATATTCGTGTTCACAAACGAGGTTTAATGGGGGTCCTCGCGCGCCATTACAAGGAGGACAAGGTTTAGCCACAATCCGCTTAATCTGTTTCTAGTTCCGGATCATGTATTTTGTCTTTATTTTGCTCGGAACAGCCCAACTCTCAGCTTGGAATGCTCTCATCAGTGCTGTATCCCTCTTCATTTATTTCGTGAAACACTCAGGCTGATTTCTTCTCGAAACGTCTTCCAACCACACAAGCCATGAATCTTCTCCTTATTATGTGCAACGTTGGTTGCATCCCTGTGATGATCATCACGACGATTTTCAGCTCAGATATTGATTATATCACTTTCACTGCTCTTCCACTCCTTCTCATGGGAATTGTCATGATTTGTACCCCACTTATTTGTACATTCTTGGCCAATACATACATTGCACTTGTTCTGATGATGCTCATCTCATTTATTTGTGGTGTTGCTTCTGGAATTACAAACTGCTCCATTTTTGGTTTGGGCGCTATCTTTTCTGGTGATGCATCTGGTGGAATTATGGTGGGACAAGGAATTGCAGGATTAATCTCCCTCATTCCACTCGTTCTCCATTTAGCCATTCCTGGCGATAACACTGACATCAGCGGACTGATATTCTTCTCATTCGGGAGTATTCTCAATATTCTTGCCTTGGTGAGTCTTATTCTCTTCCGTATTCTTCCCCACCCGAGGTATGTCATCTGGAAACATCAAATGGCCATCAATCCATCCGCAGTTCCTCTGATGCAAAACAGCCCATACGTCGACGACGACATTTCTGTCCTTTCGCAGGAATTGGTGGAGACCAGGGCAAGCCAGCCGCTCACAAAACTCGGAAAGGCCAAACAGTTCGCGAAGGAGACCGTTGTCGTCACGAAAAAGTTGGGATGGTGGGCAGTGTCTGTATTTGTTGTGTATGGGCTGACACTCACATTGTACCCATCTGTGATTCTTGCCATTCCACCACCAAACGGGATGTTTGCCACGGAATGGTCGAGTTCTCTCTGGACTGTGTGTCATTTATGCTTTTGAAGTTTTCTCTTCTTTAATCTTCAGCACATCAAAATCAACATCTTTTGTGTCGCGGATTTCATCTCTCGCTGGCTGGGCGATTGTGTCGCAGTCTACAAATCAACAAGGATGATCGTCATCATCACATTTCTTCGTTTTGTCTGGCACCCATCTTTCTTTCATGAACCTCATTTCCTCTTGTTAGGTCCTTGCTGCCTTCCTCTTTCTGGCACTCTGGGTCAAGTGGATGAGGAACCTCGTCTTCTTCATTATCATCTACTCTCTCTTCTCTCTCTCCAATGGATATCACGGGACTGTTATCATGGCCCATGCCAACACACAATGCAACCTCTCTCCACATGAGCTCGGGCTCGGCGGTTCTGTGATGTCTATGCTCCTCAACATCGGAATCGCGGTCGGGTGTGTTCTGGCACTCCCTCTTGGATTAATTAAACCAATACCTTAATTTATGAACATTTCACTCATATAAAAACACTATTTCTGTAAAATACCACGTTTCTTCCACTTGTATTTTCCAGATTTCCCTGACAGTTGGACAGAGAAAATGAGTGGTGGGTCGGATCATGTTTACGACTTTAGAAGACGTTGAAAACGAACGGCAGCAAGCGCTTGACTTTGATACCTCTCTTATTGATCGACTTTATTCGTTTGTCCTCCCTTTCCCCTCATTTGCGCTCTAATTTCGATTCTTCCATCGAAGCCTTCAGGAGGAGGCAAGACAGGATGATGAAAGTTACAAACAACAGATGATAGAGCAACATGGTCCAAAGTTCCTAGAAACCGGACTTCCAACACGTTTGTCATCATTTATTCATCGTTCACATCATTCAAAATTTCCTCATGACTTTCTGTTTCCTCAACGTTTTGTGAGAATATTTTCTCTTTCTATTCTTTTAATAAATTCAATTTGCGAACATTTCCTTTCACTTTTCTTCATATACATTTATATTCAGCGCCATCCACATTCTCTCTAGCTCCGCTCTTATCCATGTACAAATCACAATCTGTTTCAAGGTTACCCTTATCCAATACCTCTTTCGATGAGACTGCGACAATTTCAGCGTCCGGAGGGCGCCTGATCTTGTGTGATACGAACATGATCTTAAAGAGGATCAAGCGGGATGATGAAACAAGGATGAAATTATTAACCGCCGAATCCACAAATACTTGATTCTTTTTTGTCATTTACTCATCTTTTTTCTGTCCTAAAACACTCTTCTGTTTTACCATGTCATCATTTTGATTTCTGTCATATGACATTCTATTGTTCTCATTGCACTCACTTTTTCTTCAATATTCGTCAATTGTTCTTGGTATGTCACATCAATCGGTTTCTGATTGACATCTCTGTAGAGAAAGCCATCATTTTTTCGAGACTTACCAAATGGACTTCTTGACACTGTCAAAGGTTTTTTTACCTTCAGATTAGCCTATCATCGCTCCTGCTGTTGTATTCTTCATTTCTAGAGCATCTCTGAGATGGATTCCATCCTCCACAATCTTCTCATTGATCATCACACTCTTCAGCGAGAAAATGCTGAAACACGTCAACTTGTGGAATATGTCAAAGAACGATGCGCTTTAATTGATGTGAATGACTCAGAGTATCCTTTTGTTGGATTTCTAACATTTTTCAAATCAAATTCTCATGGTTTCAGGGAAAAAACTCGGAAATATGAAAACCAACTCCAAGATTTGGAGGAACAATGTAACAAAATCAAGTCTACAACAGAGTTAAAAAATAAATACGATACTCGCCAGGCAGAATATACGTTTGTCGCGTTTTGATTCAACTCTTCTCTCTCTGCTAGTGCACTCGTCAAAAGTATTGAAAAAGAACGAACTGGCCTCCAAAACGGTGCATTCGATTCATCAGATGTTTTAGAGCAAACGAGGAAAAAATATGAAGATGCCATTCAACAATGTCTCATCATCAAACAACAAATTCAACAAGCTGTCGATGATTGCGAACGATCCACTAGCATGCTCAAGAAAAACACTCAGACTTTGCTCGCTCTCTTTCCATCACCCGTAGGCGATTGACTCCATTGATGGAACAAACACTGGAATGTTGTCTTCCAGTCGCAAATTCTATCGTTTGCTGACATTTCCAATCAGTTCTTATCACTATTCACCGTTTCCTGTCGAAATACGGATCACATTTCTACCCAAAACTAACTTCTCACTCAATTCCAATCCAAGACAGTTTTCAGACCAATCAGAACACCAACACTTTTTCCGTGCAGACAATTCTCGAATAATCATGTTCCAAATTCAGACTTATCGTTAGTTCGGTTGGAATCATTTCTAGAAGAAGTTTGAACTGCGCCATCTTTTTTTTTTGAATGATGAGTGAAACCTCTCAGGACCTTTCACTGCTCCCTAAAAAGCGAAAACGTGTTCTTTCTGAACAAGAACAGTTAGAATTGCAGGCAAAAATCGAACAGAAGCGAGCTAAAAAGGGAAAAGAAAAAAAACCGAACCCAAGTGACAAATATTCCTTGAGTTCACTTCCTTATCCTCCCTATCATATGATAACCCCACATATCATCCGTTGTAATCATCCACATATTCCAACCATCTCCCTCAGAGCACCTAAACCCTTTTTTACAACACTCGTTACTTGGTGCAAACGTAGATGGATTGGAAAGACAATTGGTGATGCTTTTAGTCAAGAGTTTCCAATTCGCAAAGAACAAAATGTTTGCATTCCTCAATTTCTCTCATACATTGTAGCTCAAAGGTATTGATAAACAACGCATCCTAGTGAACGACAAACCTTGCTCGAGAGATTACCTTTTGGCAGACGGAGATAAAATCACACACGTTGTGCATGTTCATGAGCCACTTGTTCTGGATCTTCTATCTCCTATCATTTATGAGCAGCCCTCATTTTTCGTCGTTGACAAGGCTCCAACGTATCCTTGTCATCCAAGCGGGCGGTTTCATTTTAATTCGATGCTTCATATCATGAATAACTGGAGAAGCTCTCTTCCTCCATCCTCTGAAGACACGCTTCACATTATCAATCGATTGGATAGTTGTGTAGGCGGGTGTGTTGTTATTGGAAGAAAAGTGGAGTTTGCTCAGCAAGCACGAGTCTGGATGAATCATCAATTGATGCACAAGTGCTATATTGGGTGTGCATGGGGTGATGTCAGTTCTCACCCCTCGCTCATCAATGGCACAATGGAGATCAATGAACGGATTGCTTGGGTTGCTCCTGGAGTGAGACAGACAGCCCCAAAAGATGATGCCAAACAAGAAGGCAAGGAATCAAAAACGATCATCCATATCCTCACTGTTGCAGACATCCCTGTGAATGGACAACAAAGAAAGGTTTCTCTCCTCTTGATTCGACCGGAATCCGGTCGAACCCACCAAATTCGAGTCCATCTTGGCTCAGTCGGACATCCTCTGGTGAACGACACACTTTACGGACCAGAAGAAGATTGTGTTCGGCTGTTCCCAACAATAATCCAACATGATGGACCATCGGAGCACTCGAACGAGGCTGAACAAGCAGAAGCCACTCCACAATCTGAAGACCCTGACTTTGGAATGGCGGTGTTTGATGCAGTTTGGATGCAACGAAAAAGAGAGAAGGAAAAGAACAAGGCTCAAATGTCACACGACACAAGCCCGTCATCGTCACAGGATGCCCCGAACACCACCGAAACGGAGTCTGGTGACGGGATGGAACGGGAAACAATCGAGGAACGCTTAAGCCTTCCTCAGATTGAAGTTGAAAATGGCGAATTTGAGATGGATCTCGAATTCTGTCTCGAATGCCAGCAGTACAAGTCGAAAAAAACTTATGAGGTCTCTTCTTCACCCATTCTTCATGTTTCCAGGTAAACGACCACACCATCTGTCTCCATTCGCTCTTTTACGCTGTGACACCACCCACAACCCCGCTCCCTCCAAAAGTGGCCTCGTCGACCCCGCCGATCTTTTCTTGCTTCTCTCCTCTTCCCAGTTGGGTGAAGTTGTTCTTCCCAACTTTCGATCTCATCACACAAGCAAAGACTATCCTCAAGGCCGAGATTGGAATTGATTTCACTTGAGTCGAACCAATCATTTCTTGGCATTCATTGTGCCTATGGAGATGAGCCTTCTCAAATCTTTTCTAAAATGGGGCTTTCAATAAAAAGTGAAGTGATTCTGTTTAAATGAAGACCACCCAAGCTCAAAACTCTCCATCGAACCCAATGAATCCGCACAAGAGGAAGACAGAGAAGAACCGCTTTTTCTCCAATTTGGAGCACCAATTCCAGGCAGACGTCAACCGTCCATCGATGCAAGATCCTGCACTGAATCCGTCATCAGCACCACTTCCATCAAACCCATATCGGAAGAAGTCCTGCAGAATTTCCATTCTGCATAGCTCGATGCTTCCATATTCTGTTTCGATGAGAAGGCGGATCGCGTCGCTCTGTGCACAAACAATCGGGAGGCGCTCGATCACAGAGAGAATCGGATTGAGGATTCGTGAGACTTGTGTGTACTTGTCCAAAAAGACAAATGCGTTGGGAACATTGCTGTCGCCCAAGTGCACCACAGACAAGCCGACCCACGGTTCCTTCAGATGGTCCATCACTCGACCCATCACCTTACTCATCGCACGGCTGGTGCCTGGGCAGCTCTGCATCCGATTAAGCCCCTGTCCTGTGTCGCGAAGATGGTAATAATTGTTTTCAGCGAGAAGGTCGTTTTCGGCTATGATCCAAAGAGCAAAGAATTCGTTCAGGATCTCTCGCCAGAGGAGCAGTGTTTGCTTCACGTAATTGAACTGCGTGGGATGCGAATGGGAGAGGCGTGCTCCACCTGCTCCCGCTCGGATGGACAGGTGAGACTTGGCTTTGAACGTGTTCGATGGTGGCCCAGCCAGGGCTCGGCTGCTCGACACTGTCGGCTGATTCCAAAACTGGAAGAAGCCACGACGAGGCTCTTCTTCGGAGGATTCATCCTCCACTTGGTTGTCGTCTCCGTCGTCGTCTTTCTCATCATCCGCCTCTTCATTGTCCTCGTTTTGAGGCGTTTCTTCTTTTTCTTTTTGCTTTTTGTCGTGCTTTTCCTGCTCCTGTCGAACCAGTGGCTTGATAACGTTTTCGTTTGGATC
Organism: Blattamonas nauphoetae; assembly: GCA_033064195.1. NCBI lineage: Eukaryota > Preaxostyla > Oxymonadida > Blattamonas > Blattamonas nauphoetae. The sequence continues at coordinate 98,937 of JARBJD010000136.1, read as the reverse complement.
AAAGTAGTAAAACAGGAGATTTAGCATGCGTTGGCATGGTTCAGAATTGGAACGGAGGAATGACGTGTTGTCAGCCAGAGAATAGATGACGCGACGAACATCATCAGGAGTTGCGGTGGAGAGAGGTTCTGGAACGTCTTCCTGATCAGTTTCATCATGAGGATTGAGAGGAGTTGGAGTCTTGCTTCCAGACATCGAGTACTTCTGAATAAGGTTGTTGATGGCTTGTTCTTTTTCCTGGAGTTCCTGTTGGATAGTCTCTCGTGATTTCTGGTCCCCTGTGATTTCCCTTGTTGCAATATCCATTTCGTCTTCGTTGAGCATGTCAAGAATTCCCTTCTCTTCACAGAATCTATGAACAGTGTAAATTGGCGAATTGCACGAGAATCCAAGGGTTCGTTGGACTTGAGGAAGGTTGATATCCATCATCGCATAGATGAGTTTCCCATATGTTGTTCTCATCTTGTCAGGATTCATGACTTTGTACCTTCTGCCGACTGATGAGTGAGGTGTTTGATGAGAAAGTGAAAAAGGCGATACCTTCGAACATATGTTGGAAAAAATCTGCATATTTCGAAAACTGTTTATCTTTCACAAGTTGTTGACCAGTCTTGTAGTGACGAGAGATTGCAAGACCTGAAACGATGGCACAGAGTTCTTCAAAGTATTTCACGATTTTGAGTGATTTATCCCCTCTGCTGTACACATCAATATGATCAGTATATTCAGAAACGTTGAGAGCAGCTTCCAAAATGTCCAGATCACTCTTTTCTCCTTCATCAAGTCTCAGAGGGATTGTTGCTGCTCTTACAATCCATCTGTACTTGACAGAGGGGGGAAGTACTGATGGAGGAACAGTAAAGATGTCGCTGACAGTTGTTGATTGTTTGTTAAAGGAGACAACTGCCTTAGCCTGATGAAAAGGATTCGTCGTAGGGTCCACCTGTTTCGATGGTGAATGAGTCGGTTGTCGCATCCGTTCGACAGACTGTGCAACATATAACTGAGCATTATCTTCGAATGATTGTGTCGTGTGTGCCTTTCTCCCCCCTTTTCTGTGAAAAGCATGAAAACATTCACTGCAAAATCCGTCTGAAAGGATCACCAAGAAAAACGGAAACCTTGGCATTGTAAACAAAACAGTGTCATTGGATGATCTTCACATTCAGAACAAAGTGTTGCTGAGCGAGGTGAAAAGGTGGAGACGACGACGATGTTTGAAGAAACGAAAAAAACCTTCCTTAGCCTGAGTTGTATCAGTTGCAAGAGGTTTAAGGAGAGTTTTATTCACTTTTGTTCCAGGAGAGGGAGAAGTCATAAAATTGTGTGGAAGGAAAATTTGTTATGGTTCCAATTGAAACCAACTTATCAAACGACCTTACCAATCTATCACAAGGGGTTAACATAAATATGACTCAAAGAACAATACAAGATTATTTTAAACCCGCCCAAAGTCGGAACACGACTCCACGGTCGTCAAACCCAACACAACAACACCAACTGTCGTCAAGTTATTCAAGCAACCAACAATCGCAATTTCCAGTTCAAACTCAACAAATCTATCCAAAACCTGAAAGTGAATCTCATTTCCCATCATCACTAGTCTTCCTCAACCTTCCCTGCGATTCATCTCGATCTCGACTCGATAACGATAATTGGTCACTAATTTGGCAACTCCTAACAACCAAGCCTCTTTCACTTGGAATTATTAATGTATTATTTCCAGTATACGCACTTTTTCCAGCTCCTCTTCCATTTTGCTTATCACCCCAAAAGCCTCAAACGGACCTTTCAACACTCTCAACGAGATCCATCAACGAATCAATTTGTTCTCCCTCAGTCTCTTTCTGATGATATATCCAGCCATATTGACGGGTTAGAAGCATATCTCTCTGGCTTTTGTTCTGATGCAGAATCCAACGCAGTTCGCAATGTACTCATACCATTTATGACAGAATGTGCTGCATCGCTCCCATTTGTGATGTCCGAGAGTCTTATAGAGTATTTTCCTCAATCATTTATCCTCAGAAATCCCCCAAAAGAGACTCTCCCAACAATAGCATCGAACACAAACACCACCACACTCCATTACACCCGACTCCCCCTCCTTCTCAAGCACAGCAAAGACCCACCAGACACTCGGATGGCCCCCTGCTACTCTACGTCCTCCCTCGTTTTCCCTCGTTCTCTCTGTCCTCCTCTCCTCTCTAACCTTTTCTTCGGTTTCTTCACAAATCGCAGCGAAATCGAATTCGCCACAACTCGAAGACTATTTCTTCGAATGCCCCTCACAACTTTCCAACACATTCTGACACCCACTCTGGAAAGATCTCGCACTTCCGTTCGCTCTCATTCGATCATCGAGCCAGCGACACCAACATCTCCTCTCTCACCACCCGTCTACCAACACACAACATCCCTCAAACCACCGACTACTTCTGTCCGCCCAACCACTTTAATCGATCATGATGATGACGACAATTCGGAGGAAGAGTTCGATGATTCGCTGGAGGAGTTGGCCAGGCAAGAAGCTCTGTTCCAAGCAGAGAACGAAGAATTCACCGAGACTCAGCTTCAGCCGGACAGTTTCGATGAATCACAGCGTCTTGATTCACCTGCATTCCATGTTGTGAGTCGAATGCATCCGGTCCCAGCCAACAAATTAACCTGCTTTTTCCATTTTTTCAATCGACTTCATACGATCTACCAAAACAAGCTTCAAGCATCACCAAGCACTGCCAAAGACGCTCTCCTCTCTCTTCTTCCGTCTAGCATGGAAATACATCGCCGCTCACTGTCCACTCAGCCAAGGTGGTCGTCTTCGATGAAAGAACTCTGCCGACTGGTCGTCGACTTGGACGGAAAGATCGAAGACACGTCTGCTACCTTTTTCTTGATCTCTGCAGTCCTCCCTCTTGCTACAAGGTGGATTTTGCCAACAAGGTCCTCGGAGGTGGTGTGCTCACTCACGTGTGTTGCCTCTTCTCGTTGTGTCATTCCCTCTTCTCCTCTCAGGGTTGTGTTCAAGAGGAAATCCTCTTCACTCTCGCACCAGAGTATCTCACAGCAATGCTCTTCCTGGAAGAACTTGACTCAAATGAAGCTGCTCTCATTGTCGGCCCTGAGCGGTTCTGCAAGTACACTGGATATTCAGGCACCTTCGCCTTTGCCGGACCGTACACCGAGTCTGCTTCTCCTTTCTTCCTCATCTCTTTTGTTATGCCATGCAGGGACCAAACTGCAGAAATCAAATCCCGGACAGTTGTGATTGACGCACTCCATTTTTCCAAGCACCGATCGAGGGACCCAACCAAAAGCCAGTGGAGTCAGCGTTCGATCCTCCGCGAAATGAACAAGGCATTTGTCGGGTTTTCATTTGTTCCAACGCAACCGTCCCGCACTCGTGGAGATTCTTGGCTATGCACCGGCCATTGGGGATGTGGAGCATTCAATGGAGACCCGATCCTCAAGTTCCTCCTTCAATGGCTCGCTGCCAGTGAGGTGGGCATTCAAACGATGCAGTGGTGTGGGATGGAGATGATGGAAGAGATTCGCACTGCCATCGCACTTGCGGAATGCCTGACATCCTCACCCTGTGGCACTACTCCTCAGTCAAAGGTGAGCATTTGCACGAGCAACCCTCAGCTGGTCCAAGACTTTGAAATTCACACTCATCCCCCGCAGTCTGAAGAAGATGCCTGCAGCTCGATGACCGTGGGAGATCTTTACAAAGCCATCATCCTTTACATCACTAATGTGGAAAAATCTGAAAATCGCGATGAAATCCACTCAGGACAGGGATTGGCTGAAATGTTACTCACGTATTTTACTGATTGACAATCCGAGTCAATATGGGCTCCAATCAAGCTCATATGTTGTTTTATCCATTTTAAGTGTGCTGTTTGTTTGTTATGACTTGACCATCATATTCAAACGTAGCATCTGTTCCATCATAATTGATAACTAAATTGATTGTGACCTGATCGATTCATATGCCCCATGAATAGGGATCTTACGACTCTCAATGAGGAGCAATCCGATATGTATAAGATCCAGCTCCGAGATTATCAAATTGAAGTCCTTTCATTTGCTCTCAAACAAAATGCTATCTGCTTTCTTGACACCGGTTCTGGAAAAACTATGATCGCGATTCAATTGATTAAACAGCTACTCGATCAGCATGCAATGTCAAACTCTCACCAACATAAAGTCGCAGTCTTCCTAGCTCCAATGGTTCTCATCGCAGAGCAACACTTTTCTATCGCCTGCTCAAATCTCAATTATCGTTGTGGTCTCTACCATGGTGATCGAACCGGCTCTCTTTGGGATCGAAAACAATGGCAAGCAGAAATACGTGACCATGATTTGATGATTTTTACAGGCCAAATCTTCCATGATATTCTTCAACATGCCTACATCAGTCTGAACGAAGTTCTCCTAATTATTTTCGATGAATGCCATCACACTCAACGAGATGATGTTGTTTGTAGCTTTAATTCTCTCTATTGTCTTTAGTACTCAAAAATAATGAATAATTTCTATCATCGATTCCCCAACAAAGACGCACTGCCCAGAATTCTTGGACTAACAGCATCCCCTTGTATTCGTGTTAAGGGGCTCGAAGACCAGCTTCAGGTACTTGAAACAATTTTTAATGCCAAATTGGTCACTCCATCGAAATACTCGAGACTCCTTCGTCTCTATGCTCCAAAACCAGAAGAGATTGTCTTAATTTTCCGAAATTCAGTGAGTATGCGTTTATTTCTACATTTATTTCTTTCAGAAGAGAAATATTCTCATCTCTGGACAGGCTTCCATCAGAAAGCAACAATTCTTCATGAATCAGCTCTAACTCCCAGTCCCGATGGGGTAATTCGATTGTCCGTAGAAAACAACCCCGACGACATTGCAGTGAGGTTCCTTTTCTTGAAAACTGTGTATCTCCGTCTCGAAGAAGAGTTTGACTCAAAAGATAAGAACGATCGTATTCGCCGGTCAATTCTCCACTTTAGTGATTTCTATGGTGTGTTCACTTCATCTCTTTACCACATTCAGAAACATTTGGAAGTTGGGGAATCCTGACAGTCGTCCGTGACCTGTTGCGATATGGCCCAAGTGTCCAAGAATGCATCAACTACGTCCACACCCAACTCCATCCTGATAAGCCCATCCCCAACATCGACCCGTCGATGCTCAAGCTCATCCGCCCCATGACCGAAAAATACCCCTCCGAACACTTCAACAACAGCCCACTCTTCGCAATGGACATTGACGCCGATCGCATCTTCTCAGAACAAGCCAAGCAGAAGCGAACAATCAGCGAACAAGGCTCAATCATGCGCTTCAAGATTCTTGTGCGTCTGATGGGTCTGCCTGACGATCCGGAACAGATCACCAGGCTCCGCATCTCTGCTGGCCATCTCCCTCCCAAACTCCGTGCTTTCATCGCTCTCCTTGTTGAGAAACGAGCCGAAATGGGCCAAGCTTTCAAGGCCCTGGTTCTTTGCCAACAACGGGACACAGCAACTCTCCTCTGTCGTTTGTTCAAACAGTCTCAAGCCCTTCGATTCATCTTTCATCCAAGGTTTGTTTTCATCTCCCTTTATACGACTCAGAACTCTGATTGGACAGGCCACACACATGACTCTGAATCAAGATCAATCCATGTCCGACATCGATGCCCTTCCCGGGATTCCAGCATCACTCAATCCATCCAGCAAGCTCTCGGCCATCTCCCCCGGGATGAAGATCTCCGACCAAAAGCAAATTGTCAAATTCTTCCACTCCAAATTCTGCAACCTCCTCTTCGCCACGAGTGTGGGTGAAGAAGGACTGGACATCCAGGCCTGCAACATTGTCGTTCGTTTCGACAGCTTTGTGACCCTTCCCCAATATCTCCAGTCGCGTGGACGAGCTCGAAGCCGAAATGGATACTATGTTCACATCGTCGCCGAAGACGGAAAACAACAATTCCAAGAAAAGCTCCAAGAATACCATGACGCCGAACTTTCACAGGGCACGACAGCGAAAAAGCATATCAGAGGAGAGAATCTGGAGAAGGCAGAGTATTCAACAGATGTTCAGATCGATGATGTGAATCGAATTGAAGAGAACAAGTGGAATATGGAGTCACCGACTGGTGCGTATCTTGTTCCTTCGGCTGCTGTGTCACTTCTCGTGAACTTGTGCACCATCTGGGCCCATCTGAACCACGTCTCCTCCAATTCGGACGAGCTCATCAAGCAGACCATCGACGATGAACAAACCATAACCGTCGTCACTCTTCCGGACACCTTCACCGGATTCGGAGATGGCCTGACGAAGAGGAGACCTCTTCGTGTCGAAAAAGACGGACAGATTGTCGAAGAAGAAGACACCAGACCAGAACAGTTCAGGTTCAAAGTCACTGATGTCAAAGCGAAGAAATCTTCACGCAGGATTGCTTGTATGAAGGCTTTGATGGAGTTGTACAGTCGTGGATTCCTTGATCACTCGTTCATCCCAAGCTTTCGCCACGAAGCTGAACAGGAAGCACTCCCTGAGGAAAGGAAGGAAACTACGATAACAGAGGATCTATCGCCTGCCCAACTCCTCTCCAAAGTCACCCGTTCTTCGTTTTTGTTCAGTGAGAATGATTCATACACAAAGCAGATGCAGATTCTCTTCAATCCGAATGCTCGTGAAGCCTTGTCATCATCAGCTTCTTCATCCCTCTTCTCCCACAATCAATCTGAATCCCATTCTGTTGTTCCCTTCGTCCCACATTGCCTCTCACTCCGTGCTATTCGTTCGTCTTGGTTTCCATCAACCATCTTCTTCAGAATGCCGCCACAACCCCCGAAACAAGGTGAGACACTTATCTATCGTCCTGAAAATGTTCCATCTGTGAGCAACTCTCCTCTGTTCGCAAACGAAATCTCTCTGTTTTTGTCTGTCTTCGTTGTTATTCCGACTCACGTCATCATGAAGGATGCATCTGTTTCGCGTTCACGAGGAGGACGGAAGTTGTATGGCCAAGACGATGGTGAGGCTGCCGACAGATTTGATCAAGAGAAGGAAAACGATCAGAGTGAGGATGAAGACGAAGGAATGAAGAGCACAGACACAGCTGATCGCCTCAAAGAGCTCTTTGATGTGAACGAAGACGAGAAATTGTTGGTTGACGTCAATCAATCGCAACAGCTTCGTCGCTCTGTAAACACACGCCCCAACCAACATTCCGTCCCTCTCTTTGACAGTCTCCAACCCTTCGATCCTGAACCATTGCATCCACTCCCATTTACTTTCCCTTTTGGATTCCTTTCCCATTCAATCATGCCCGCTTCTCTGGAGGCTGTTCCCTTCGAACTTGACCTTCCTTTCCAACTTGTTCAATCACTCAATTGGCACGCCGAAGAAATCGAAAGTGGTATTGCTGAATTGACAAAACGGCGTACAGCTGCTCAGCTCTCCACTGGTGCCGATGCTGATGTCTTGCTTCATTGTCATGTGTACCTGAAATCTGTCGCACCTGTCAATCCAGCCAAATACGACCAACATTTCGACTCCACTCAAAATGCCCTTAGTCAGAAACTCCTCACTGGCGACACACTCTTTCCTCTTGCGAACGTCCCACAAAGGTCGTCTCCTCTCACAATCCCTCGGACTGAGCTCTCTCGTCTGCTCCTCTATCATGCAATGCTTTTCGAGAGACGCTCCGTTGCTCGCTATCAATCGGTTCCACTTCACACTGTTGCCCAATGCCCTGAACAATGCCTTGGCGAGGCATTTGTGAGGCGGGTCTACTCCAGCTTTCTGCACACCTTCGACACCAGTGTGGAAGGACAGATCGAAGCCACTACTCTTGACAAGATGAAAGAAACCGCACAACTGAACTGGAATGTTTTTGGGCGGGATTCGGAGTTTTCCCTCTCAGCCCAAATTCCAGATGCTCTGTGTTATCTGATCGCTCCACTTAAATCGACAACCACTCTAACAGCCGTCAACTCAGAGAATACTCCTTACATCATGGAGCCCCCATTCATGACCCCACATTCGTTCTCGATTGATTGGGACTATCTCGATTCTCTCACAGCCCCCCACTTCTTCCCTCCGTCCTGTTACACCCAACAACGCTATCGACCATTTCACCGAATCCATTCTCAGATGTCCAGCCCATTCTTCATACGAGATCAACTTTCATTCACCATTCCCCCAATCAACTCCATCATCATCCCAAAGTATCGCACGAAGTATCAGAAACAACAGGATCTTGCAATGGAGTTATTAGAAAATGTTGAAACATCGTCAGCCGCTGTCAATTTCGCCAGGTTTCTCCAACAATCAGATTCAGATCGACTTCAACGAGTAGTCAAGCATCGTCTTGACCTGACTCCGGCATCCCCATTCCCAGACCAGACCAAAGCCAAAACATTTGCCGATTATTTCAGGCAGACGTATGGAGTCGAAATCACCGACATGAACCAGCATCTTGTTGAAACCGAGATGGTCAACATGACAAGCGCCTTTTTTGCATCAATGCTCTACCATGGGCCACATCCTCCGCGTGTGACTACAGTTTCAGTCAAACAAAAGCCGAAAAAGGCCAAAACAAAGGCTGCTAAATTGAAGCAGCAAGAAAAACTCAAGAAACTTCGAGAAGCTCAAGTCAAGAAACTCCACTCCCTCGAAGACGGAAGTTCGCCCATCAATGCAGGTGACATCGACATTTTCTCAAACCCTCCTCCGTTCAGCCAACGTGACAATCCAATCTACGTTCCAGAACTCTGCGAAACTGTATTTGCATTGTCTGTTTTCTCCTTTCGTCGTGTCTTGCGCCGCTTCTGTTACCAAGTTGAAAGGCTATGCGTTTTGGATGCTTTTGTCTCATTCTTCACAGGGATAACCCAAAAACCGCCAACCACAACCGAAACGCTGCAGCAGTCTTCAGAAGGTCACAGCCCTCAGACTGTGGATCTCACCACACCTCAACTCGGAGCCTCCCACAATCAACCCATTGACCTTGACCTCGACGAGGAACCAAACAGACTCACTCACTTCAACTCACTCCCACCCCCACCCCCACACAATCTTCTCAGTCAAAAGTCAACGACTTCCTCCACTTCATCTTCTTCTGGTGATGGGACGCATCCATTTGTGTTTACGAACTCGACACAGGACCACTCATCCATTTTAGACTCAATGAAGAAGAGGGACGTCCTTCTCGAATCTCTCACGATGCATGGAACAGGAGAGTTCCTCGACCTCGAACGTTTGGAATTTCTTGGCGACTCCGTCCTCCTCCTCATCACCAACATGTACCTCTTTGGAAAGCATCTGAACAAGAAAGAAGGTGAGTTGTCGTCTCTCAAAGATAAGATGGTCAGCAACTTCTTCTTGTTCAACCAAGCAATGGACACCAAACCCCGCGGATATTTTCCATCATTCCTGATCACAACGCGCAACGGAAGCCTGAATTGGGGGCCACCTCTTCTCCCACGTACGAAGATCTTGTGGGATCCAAGGAAAGAAGAGGCCATGAATGACTGGGACAACACTTTCCGTGAACACAAACTGTATGAATCTCACGATCACAAACCATTCAGTGGACAGTACAGTTTATTTATTCCTGCGAAAGGATCGTCACCAGATGCTCCTCATTCCCCGCCGTACGCGATGTCGACCAAGAAGATCGCAGATTCCGTTGAAGCTCTTTTGGGAGCTTGCTATGTCCTTGGCGACTACCCGCTCGTGTACGACGCATGGCTCCATTTCCTCAAAGTGACTACCCCGCAGGAATTGTCTGATTCTCTCTCAAACCTCTCTCGCAGTCTCTCCAAACCCTCAAAGCCGCCAAACATTGCCATTGAGAAATACATGCTTGATTATCAATTCCACCCCAACCACAAACATCTCCTCACAGAAGCCCTCACCCACCAATCGGCAATGGCAACATCCAGGATCGCCCGACCTCAATCATACGAACGGCTCGAATACATCGGAGACACTGTTTTGGCAGTCCTCACTGTGGACATGATTTACAGGCGATATCAGCACGCATCACCCGCGTTGATGACAGTCATGAAACACGCCTTGGTCAGCAACTCGATTCTTGCTGTTGTTTCAACAGTAATGCATCTGAACAGAAACATCATTCATCAATCTGAAGTCATTCTCAACGATAACAGGAACTATGAGGAGAATCTCCGCCGTTTCTTTTCTGTTCAAACCGTTCAATCAATTATTGATGGGCCTCAGCGGGAAACTCGCAACCGGATGGCGAAATTGTTGGATCCGATGAATGGCAAGTTCAACCTCAGCATTCTTGATCTCCACTTCAACAAAGCCGTTTCTGATGTTTTTGAGTCGACTCTCGGGGCTGTCTTCATCGATGCCGCTGTCTCAGCTTACAACCAAATCCAACCAGCCAACCCTGGCGGCAGTACTCCGATGTTCGCAATCAAAGACATGACAACAATACTCACCACTGGTCTTGAAAAGGCCAAGAACGCACTCGTCACTCCATACCTCGTTCCGATCTTCAACACTCTCGGAAAACCTGTTCTTGTTCCATTCATCCATCCCGCCCATTACCTGTACAAACTGATCCCTCAATATTCTCTCCACATTCGGACAATCTGCCCCATCGTCAGCCAGAATGATGCCCAAAAACATCGCAAAACAGACTACGAACTCAAACTTGAAAGAGACAAAATTGATGCCGAACAAAGGCTCCGACGAATGATTGAAAAGATTCGACAAGAAACAGATATTTTGGAAACATCAACCGACAATTTTGTCCCACCTCATCTCTCTCTCCGTGAGCCTGTTTCGGTTGCTGATCTCTTCTCGCACCATGTCAACGCCACTCAAGCAGACAGCTCCCGCGAGGTGCTGAAAATGCTTCAGCAGAAAGAAAAGGCTGCTCAGAAGGACTTCGAGATGCGGTACTCTGAGGAGCTTTCGAGCTATACCGCTGGATTTACGTCAGACACGTTCTGTGTGATCAAAATCCTCCTTCCATCAGACGAAGCCGACATGAAAAGTGCAAATAAAGTGAAGCGAATCCCAGGCCGTCTCAAGCGAAAAGACATGGAACTCAAATCAACCCTCGGCATGCTCTTCAATCGTCCGCACAGTGACGAGCTTGGAGAAGACGAGTACGAATACGACAGCGATGACGAAGGCGCCTCCAATCCTCGCCGCAAAGAAAGGAAGGTCGTTGTTCGGGTCTGTTCGAAGGGGATCAACCAATACCAGGCCGAGCGAGTGGCCGTCAGACGATCTCTCATTGCCTTCTTCCAAGACTCCCCCATCGGCAGAAGCCTCCCCACCTCACTTCGCAATGCAATTCTCGACGCGGGAGAAGGGACTGTGATCCTTGGCGAAGGAATGGAGAACGCAACTGTGGATAGAAGCGTCCAAACTCTTCAATTCTCTGAAAAAATGGGAGAACAAAAAAAGAAGAAAGGATTAGTTGGACATGCCGCCACCCGCGATGTTAACCTCGATGACAAGTCCGGAGAGAAGACATCCGAAGACAATTCTGAAGATGAAGAAGAGGAAGAACCAACAGAGAAGAGATTTGTCAATGTCGAGATCACTGTCGATGATCTGGAAGAAATGATGGGAGAATGCTTCACCTCTGTGACGGCCAGCGCTGATACCGGCCTCACCATGAACATTCAACTCGATTCGGAGTCGTCGGATTCTCTTAATTGACATTTTTTACATTCCTTTTGCATTTTTGGTTCCATACTTCGGTGTGAACGATATCTATCTTTCCGCCATGTATTGTCCCAACTATAGCATCCATTTCTCTTTCTTCACACATTGTTTATTTCATTTCACCGAAAGATTTGAAGAGACGCGCTCTTTGGAGATCAGACCTGGTTTATCAGAACACAAGTATGTTCCGACAACGAACACAAGAGAAGATCAGAGATGGATGTCCAAATACTTGTTCTTTCAAGCAAGCACTTTCGGGGCTTGTTTGAGAGGAGAAAAGTGTTCGACGGATTTGAGGGATGAACTCGAGACAAATCAAGAATTTGAGGAGCATCAAGGGAGAAAAATATGCCATCGTGTTCAGATTTGGGGCGAAGTGAAAAGAATAAGCTCGATTACAAGTTGAGCTTGGTTCTTCTCCAGTGGTGGCGTTTCGCGTTGTAGCTGCAGGAATAATATGTGAAAACAAACAAAAGTTGAACATTGTCACGAAAGAGAGGAAAATACCGGATCTTGGTGTCCTTCTTCAGTCTGAACCAGTTAGGGAGAGGACGGTTCTGATGGCGCAGTTTGGCCATTTTCATCTTGATTGAGTGGGTCTTGAGGGATGGCTAGAGATAAACCAGACGAAACAGAGGGTATTATGAAATAAAGTTTGTCATGAAAAGTTAAGAAGGTCTGGATTAACATGAGAACAAACCATGATCTGAACTTTCCAAAGTGTGGGCGAATAGAGAATTCGGAGTCGATCGTCACAATTCCAGGGATTATGATTGACATAATGAAATTATATCAGTTTCCGAACTTCTGACACTCATTTTCACCACCATCACTTTTCTTAAAAATGATCGAACCCACAACTTTCCTTGAATGACACAAAAAGTCGAATCTCTCTTCTTCCATTCCACACAAATCGTTGCCGAGTCTCTCCAAGTGAATCTCACTCTTGACGGCGCTAATTCTCTTGCTGTCTTCGCAGAACAGGATCTAAGAGCACTTGTTCAAGATGCGGCAATTTTCATGAGAAGATCAAAACGGACAACCTTACACCCCGAAGACATTAATGCTGCCCTCTTAGCACGAAATCAACAGGTATATCTCCATCTTTCTTCTGCATTCTCTTCTGAACGACCAAATTCATCTTTCATCACTTTATCCGTTCATATGAAGCCGGTCTTTGGATTCGAGCACAGTGATCCACCTCAATTCAAAACTGTGATTGGTCTTCCTGATTCATCAATTGATAATGAAGAAATTATTGATCTTGACACAGTTTACACCCGACCACTTTATCTTCTTTCTCCTAGATTATTGATGCACCTCTCCCTCCCCAACCATATCCCCCGGCATTTGTAGCTCATTGGCTTTCTGTAAATGGAGTTCAACCACTAATTCCACAGAACCCAGTCCCACCAGACCTGAAAGAGGACCTGCTACTAAACCCTTCAGGGACTGAAGGAAACGGTGATCCTCTTCAAGAAGGATGGCTCGTCAAGAGTGATATTTTCAATTTGCAAGTTTCTGGAGAACTTGAAAATGAAAAGGAACGCATCTATGAAATCAAGCCTCCCGTAAAGCATGATATCTCGACAGAACTTCAACTATACTTTTCCAAAGTTGCAGAAACCATTCTTCGAGCAAATGATGAAGTTTTTAAGCCCAGAACAAATGTCGGGGGCGAGAATAGGAAAGCCCTCTTCGAGACGTTCTCACAAGAAACAGATGCTGTTTTCCACTCTGTCTCGACAAGCCTGGGACTGCAGCGATTGGTCCCATACTTTGCACAATTTATTGCACAGGAGACTGTTCGTCATATGACCTCAATCCCAATCCTTCTTTCTCTCATGAAACTCGTTAGTTCCATGTTTGATTCACCACACCTTGACCTCGTCCCGTATTGCCATGTCCTAATTCCACCAATCCTCACCTGCACCGTTAGCAACAAACTTGGGACAGCGGAACATCGTCAGAACACGGGTGGAGCAGGAGTGAAGGAGTTCACTCGACCAATCACAAATCAGCCACGTGGAGTAAAGGGGACCCAGCACCCGTCATCCGAGCAACACACCTCCAACACTCGTTCCCCCCTCTCCTTCGTCACTCATCTCGATCTCCGCCGCGTCAGTGCTGTCCTCCTCTCGACCATCTGCATAAAGTTCAGCCCCACACTCCCAACATTCCAGTCTCGTCTTGTGATGACATACATCTCGTGCGTCATGGACCCCACCAGGTCGTTGGCCTCCCATTTGGGTTGTGTTATCGGAATCGTGGCATTAGGTCCACATGCCTTTCATTCTGCTTTCCTCCCCCACATTCCAAGCTACTTAACGTGGATCCGACCACTCCTGAGCTCAGACGATGCTGATCAACGTGAAGAGGCGGAAGGTGTGGTCAAGACGATCTGTGAGGGTTTGGTCAAACTCTGCCATCACCCCGACTTTGTCCCGATCTTCCCAGTTCAGAATGTTGGTGGAGAGATGATTATCCTCCCTGCCTCTTCCTTCATTCCAAACGATACACCAGGCCAAACATCTTTTGTGGTTCCACTTCTGGAGATCAGGGATGCCATTGGGAGTCGAGGGATGGAATATTTCCCGATTGAGGAGATGAACCATCTATCCACCAGTCTCCCATCGGATAAAACTTGAAGTACTTTTTGTCTGAAGCTTCTTTGGACGAAAACAGCATCATCACCACTTTTTTTTCGGAGAGTTTATCGGGGTGGCGGGAAAAACTTGGGCGGGCTCTTAGTCGATTCTGGCACTATTTAGCTTAATTTTCACTTCATACAGTGCCTTTACATGTTTCCTATTTTCAAAAAACACCAAGTAAAAAAATCATAGTGTCCTGACCAGAGAGAACAGCGAGGTGAAAGATCAGATCTGAACGACTATGACTCTTTTCTCAACAAAATGGAAAATTTCAGACATTTAGACTAATTTACACTCATTTCAGAAGAAGATGTAGCAATTGAATCAATACATGACAGGGAAATATCATCGAGATTTTTAACTCTGTTTGAGAATCGCCGTTGTCACGTCATCTTTTCAGGATGAAACGAATCGACCCCTTCATGAATGCACGGGGCATCGTGGAAAGTGCCAATCATCACATCTGACGTCATGATCAAGCGGTGAAACACGACATCGTTGATTCAGGGATAAAACCAGACTGGTTTGTATTTCTTGCCGTTTTCTCATTACTCCTCCCGTATTCAAAGGAATCTGAATATAAACACTGAATTGCAATTTTTTCGATCATCGACGTTGTTTTCAGGATCTTGGTCATTATTCATCAGGATATGTGTAATCACCATGCTGGACAGAAGCTACAGCCAGTTCAATGACTGGCTGGGAGATCAAACTACGAATTGACGACAAAGGAAGGATGATCATCACGATTCTGGAAAAAAATCTCGATGACATTTCCCTGTCATGTATTGATTCAATTGCTACATCTTCTTCTGAAATGAGTGTAAATTAGTCTAAATGTCTGAAATTTTCCATTTTGTTGAGAAAAAGAGTCATAGTCGTTCAGATCTGATCTTTCACCTCGCTGTTCTCTCTGGTCAGGACACTATGATTTTTTTACTTGGTGTTTTTTGAAAATAGGAAACATGTAAAGGCACTGTATGAAGTGAAAATTAAGCTAAATAGTGCCAGAATCGACTAAGAGCCCGCCCAAGTTTTTCCCGCCACCCCGATAGCCTCAGGAGAGACCAGGTGAAGTGTTCAAGATTGGGCAAGGTTGTTTTGAAACAAAATGTTGAAGAGACTGTAAAAACCAGAGAATCTATTCTTCAGAAGGAAAAATGATTCAGAACAATGACTTATGAAACAAAGAGAGGATTCACAGTTTAAGATGAGCGTTTCCTCTTTTTGACAGAATTTCTAGGTGCTAGATCACCATTTTCATCATCGTTGTCAGCAATTTCTCTTGTTCTTTGTTCATGACGAGGCGGGATAAGATCGGCTGTTGCTCCTTTGTATTGGACGTCAAAGCAGAATAATTGGATAGCATCGAGATGAACCTGATTTCCCGTTCCAGAATTAACAGTAAAATCAGCTACGTCGATGGTAAACGTTCGATTATAGTAGTTCCTGTTCATGATTGTTCCTTTGAGGATAACCTGCAGATGATATGAAAAAGTCCATAATAAATGAGAGAAAACACTTCTTGTGATTTCGCTTGACGAGCGTGTTTCGTCATTTGCCTTTCAAAGGACTAAACACGTGAAATAGTGATAAAGGAGGGGTAAACACTGTCAAAGCGGTCTAACATCAATTCTTTTTGGTTTTCATTGATATTTCCCCTAGAGACGAGTTCATCAAGTGTTTTAATCAACGCTTGGCCGAGTTCAGTGTTGCGATAAACTCTGAGTGTCATTTTTAAAATTGTGACCCGATCGATTCTCAATTCCTTATCCAGAGGATTCAGCTCGATCATCCCTCTCTCTGATCCTCAAATCTCAAAAATAGAGATCTTTATGAGATTAATTCACAGAATACTGTGAAAAGATGGTGAAATGTCCTTCAAACCAAAAACGGAAATTAGGAATCAATAATACAGGTATAATTCCTATTTAATGCAAGTGGCATGAGATGATCCATCCTCTTGAAGTCCAAGAACTCCAACAGTTTCTAGGAAAGAGACGAGTTCTTTTGCACAGTCTTCAACGACCTGATTCTCAACTTCCAAATTGAAGAATCCAGGCATCGGCTCAAGTTCAGCCTTAGCATTGTCAAGACGGATTTTCAATGATTCTGGAGTTTCGGTACCCCGACCAGTTAATCGTTTTTCCTGTGAAAGTTAAAGCAAACTGAGTCTCAAACCAATTCTTCATACGCAATTTTGATTCGAATATAGACAGGATTCATCTGGAGAACGTCATGACGCTTTTTAATTTTCTGACATCCCTGTATGTCGATGTCAAGGACAGCGATTTTGTTTTCACTGTTCAGTCTCTCTATTTCCATTTTAGATGTTCCATACATGTTCCCATGAACGTCACATTGTTCAATGAATTTGTCTTCTGAGATGAGCTGCTCCATCACTTCTTTCGTGGTGAAGTGGTAGTTTATCCCATCAACTTCACCTGGTCTTGGTTGACGTGTTGTGTGTGAAACACTGAAAGCAAATGTGTTCGGAATACATTCCATGATTTTTTTAATGACAGTTGATTTTCCAACTCCCTAAAAGAGGAAAGTAAGCTTCAGAGTGGTGAAGAGAGGAAGACCGATGGTCCAGCTACAATTAGAATCTTTGAGAATGACTCAGATGGTGGGGTCGATGGAACAACAGCTGATTCATTCTTGCATGCTGTTCCTCCCATTGAAACAGTCTTAGACGTCGTTGGATTGGTTTGATCCATAAAAAGTGCTTTCGTTAAAAGGCAGGACAAAAGACGAAAAGTCTATTTTAGAGAGAGGATTAAAAGTGACGATCGACGAAATTATTGATACTGAAATGGAGGACAAATCGAATGACGAGCTCTAAGTGGAGAGTGAAATGAGAAGATGACGACGCAACTAAGCTTCGAGATCCGATGGAATAGCTTGGTCTGGACACGGGATCCATGTGTCTCCATCTTCGATCAATAGCCGAATTGATTTCATTCCCGAACTAAGAGCAAGGAGAGTGTCACAATTGAAGTAACTCACCTGAAGAGTGGTTTAAAGGAAGAGACGGACGAAAAATGAACAAAAAAGTGTCAATCACACAGTTTGTCCCTCACCTTCAATGTCAAGACTTGTTCCGACCATCTTCTTTCCTTCAGTCTCTTTCCAGACGATGCACTGTTCTCCAATTGTTGTGAACTCGTTTCGCTCTTTCCTCCACTTCACATCACGAATCTCTCTGCCGTTCGGTTCTTGAACAATCGATTCAACCGAAATTGTGAACCCTTCAGGGATATTGGCCCGTTTAAGGATGTGAACAAAGATGGATCCATCAAGACCACATGAAACAAGACGAGGATAAATTCTTAGTCAGAAAAACAAATTTGTGGCACGATGAGAGAAAAGGAAGAGATATCATACAATTTGTCGTTTTCATTGAAAACATTTGTGATTCGTTCGAATGAGACCGCGGAACAGCCACCAAGATGAACATCAGTTGAATCCAAGTATGTAGCTTCATGAGTAAGTGACAATGACAATCCACTCATTGATGATTCACTACCTGGTGGTGTCAAAGAGAGGATGACAACTTTTCCATTTGACAATCCACAAGCAATGAGAGTAATGGTAGCGCTACAGAATGTAGAAATACTGAAAACTGATGGAAAAGGGAGTTGTTGGATGGTAAAGTTATGGTTTGTTCAAAAGAGATACAAACTGGCACTGTGGAGATCAATTTGTGCGAGTGAATTGAAAGAGTCGAATTTCTGTGTTGGACGAACAAGTTTCAGAATACCATCAAAGCCACCACTACAAAGCAAACAACAGTACAAATAAACATTGATAAAGTATTCAAAACAATGAATTGGAGGCGCTGAGAAGAACAGAAAAGGATACCATAAGAAACACGGTCCATATGGAATATCCATCCATTCCAGGGAGAGGACGGGACCAAAGCAGCTAAGATTTGAGAAAAAGAGATGGATTATTCGAGTAAAAAAGTGTTCATACAGTTGACCACTGAGGGCGAGAGAAAGAGAATTGTCCTTCAGAATATGGAAGAGTTCCACAGATCCATCCTTCTCACCAAAAAGTATCCGCCTATCAACATTGTCAACACTGGCACATGTGACGATTCCTTTTGGTTCTTTCGCCATCACTTCGGCCGGATCAACACATAACCAATGAAATGTCGAATTACGAAACTGCCAACTGTATCTTTCAGTGTTTGAACCACTAACAAC
Organism: Blattamonas nauphoetae; assembly: GCA_033064195.1. Taxonomy (NCBI): domain Eukaryota; phylum Preaxostyla; order Oxymonadida; genus Blattamonas; species Blattamonas nauphoetae. The sequence continues at coordinate 80,369 of JARBJD010000136.1, read as the reverse complement.
AGAGACAATTCTTGCTCCTCTTGAATTTTAACTCACATAAAGTGAAACACCCCATCATTGGCCCTTTGTCCAATCTTTCTCATGTTCTCCCTTATCCTCCTTGCGAGTTTACTCCAATGCGAAATCTTTTTCAAGGAAGATTTTTCAGGTTTTTTATTTTTTAACCTCATTTTTTAAAGGTGACTGGCAACAACGCTGGATTCAAAGCGACGTCAAACAAGGTAATGACAGAGGCGAATTCGCGATTGAACCTCCAAAAAAGACCCCGAATAAAGAAACAAACAAAGGTTTAAAAACAAAGAAAGATGGTGCATTCTACCAAATTTCCGCTGACATTGGGAAAACACTGAATTTTGTGAATAAAACATTCATCTTCTCTTACACCATTAAAAATGAACAAGAATTACGCTGCGGAGGCACATACATTAAACTTCTTTCTGAAAAAGCAAAGCAAGCTGAATTTGGATCTGATTCACCGTTTAAGTTGATGTTCGGTCCTGACATTTGTGGTTCAGAAAAGGACAGAATGCAATTTATTCTCAGAAAACACAAGAAAGAATATCATAGCGGAACTCCTCCTAAATGCAAAAATGATCATCGAACGCATTTGTATACACTGATTATGCGCCCAGATGTGACATATGAAATCCATATTGATGGAAAGACTGAAATCAAGTCAAAACTCTATCAAGACTTTCCTGGCATATATCCTCGCCCGACTATTGCAGATCCTACCGTCGAAAAACCGGCAGATTGGAGCGAACAAAAAATGATTCCTGATCCAAATGTTACCAAACCAGCTGATTGGGATCAACCAATGACGATTCCAGACACCAATGCAGTGAAACCAAAAGATTGGGATGAAGCAACGAACGGCCCCTGGATTCAGCCCCGCAAACCAAATCCCAAATACAAAGCCACATGGCACCCTCCACTCGTTGAGAATCCAAATTACCAAGGGAAATGGAAGGCCCCACAAGTCCCCAATCCGGCATATGAAGAAAAGAAGAATTCTCTTGGCTTGAAGGGTATTAGATATGTTGGAATCGATGTTATGCAGAAAGAATCCGGAACAATCTTCAACAATTTCTTCATTGGTGACAACATGACTGAATACAAGGAATTTGTGAAGCAGAGATGGGATCCTGTTCGGAGATATGAGGAGAGGAATTCATCCTCAGGAAGCAAATCGGAAAGTCAAAAAAGCAACAACAACATCCACATCGATAACAGCGATGATGATGACAATGTGGACTTATAATTGCGTGACATCTTCCTTTTTCTGTCATTCGTCTCATGTTTTTATGTCTTTATTCCTCGATTCATCTTGCCAAATCCACAAAATCCGATGAAAGTGATTTACTCCAGATCTCCCCGTTCCGTTTCGTGCTTTTTTTGAGATCAGAAACGAGAGAGGTGGTCTCTATTGGAAATACGTAGCATTCACAGTGTCAAATAAGCCAAAAAAAGTTGGAAAAACCGAGGCCCATCGAAAAAGTGACATCGCCTATTTTGGCTCTTCGATTCTGCTCTCGTTGAACTCTAATTTGGGATTCTTCAACATTTCTCATCTCTTCCGAGAAAGCTGAAAGTACAACAATCTTGAAATGGTCAACTTTACAATTGCTCAACTTCGTGAACACATGGGTAACAGACACAACATCAGAAACATGTCTGTGATCGCTCACGTCGATCATGGTTTGTAGAGATGGATCCATTCCTTTGGGCGATATTATCTCTTGTGATTTATCAATTCTATTTGTTTACACTCCTTGTCAACTTCTCATATTCGTCAATTTTCTTTTTCACAGGAAAATCAACTCTGACTGATGCCCTTGTCCAGAAGGCCGGTATCATTGGACAGCAACAAGCCGGTGATGTCCGTATTATGGATACCCGTCAAGATGAACAGGAACGTGGTATTACCATCAAGTCCACTGGTATTTCTCTCTACTACGAATTCGAACTCGCCGGAAAGCGTGATGGTTATCTCATCAACATTATTGATTCACCCGGTCACGTTGATTTCTCCTCTGAGGTGACAGCCGCCATTCGTGTGACTGATGGTGGTCTCGTTGTCGTCGATTGTGTCGAAGGTGTCTCCGTCCAGACTGAGACTGTGCTCCGTCAAGCTCTCACTGAACGTGTGCGCCCCGTGCTTATGATGAACAAAATCGATCGTGTTCTTCTTGAACTGAAATCCGACTCCGAGGAAGCCTACCAAAAATTCCAGCGCGTGATCGAAGATATCAACGTGCTCATCGCCACATACCACGATGAAACTCTTGGTGAAATGGAAATCAACCCAGTCCAGGGTAATGTTGTGTTCGGATCTGGTCTCCATCAGTTCGGTTTCACCCTCCGTCGTTTCGCTGCCTTCTACTCCTCAAAATTCGGCATCCCAGCTGAAGTTCTTGTCAAGAAACTGTGGGGTGACAACTTCTTCAACCCAAAGACAAAGAAATGGCAAAAGAACGATACTGACGAGGACGGCAAGAAACTGAAGCGTGGGTTCGTCCAATACATCATGGACCCACTCTACGTCATCTTCGGCGCCATCATGGATGACAACCGTGAGAAGCTCGACAAGATTCTTAATCAGATGGACATCAAGATCACTCAGGAACAGCGTGCATACAAAGAACGTCAACTCGTCAAGGCTGTCATGCAGAACTGGATCCCAGCAGCCGATGCCCTTCTTGAGGTCATTATCCTCAACCTTCCATCTCCCGTCGATTCCCAGAAGTACCGTGTCGAGACACTGTACACTGGACCCATGGACGATCCTTGCGCCAATGCCATCCGCAACTGCGACCCCGATGGTCCCCTCATGCTCTATGTCTCCAAGATGGTTCCAGCCGATAAGACTCGCTTCAACGCTTTCGGTCGTGTCTTCTCTGGTACCGTCCGCACTGGAATGAAGGTCAGAATGCAAGGACCCAACTTCCTCCACGGAAAGAAAGAAGATCTCTACATCAAGCCCATCCAACGTGTCGTTCTGTACATGGGCCGTAAATTCGAGGCTGTTGATGATGTTCCTTGCGGTAACACTTGCTGCCTTGTTGGTGTCGACCAGTACCTCACCAAGAGCGGAACCATCACCGACTACGAAGACGCCTACAACATCGCCACAATGAAGTTCTCTGTCTCCCCCGTCGTGCGTGTTGCTGTCGAGCCCAAGTCCATGGCTGATCTCCCCAAGCTCGTTGAAGGTCTGAAGCGTCTGGCCAAATCCGATCCATTGTGCGTGATCTCCACCTCCGACTCTGGTGAGCATGTCATCGCCGGTGCTGGTGAGCTCCATCTTGAGATTTGCCTCAAGGATCTCCAGGACGACTTCATGGGAGGCACCCAAGTCAAGGTTTCTGATCCCGTCGTGCAATTCTGCGAGACAGTGACCAAGACAAGCTCCCAAACCGCCCTCGCCAAGTCCCCCAACAAGCACAACCGTATCTACATGGAAGCCGAGCCCCTCGACGACGAACTTGTTGAGGAGATTGAGAAGGGATACATCAACCCAGAGAAGGATGCCAAGGAAATGGGTAAGGATCTCGTGAACAAGTACAACTGGGATCCAACCGACTCCCGCAAGATCTGGTGCTTTGGCCCTGACGGAAAGGGACCCAATCTTGTTGTTGATAAGAGCAAGGCTGTCCAATACCTCGACGAATGCAAAGATTCATTCGAGCAAGCTTTCGCCTGGGCCTCGTCCAAGGGTGCTCTCTGCGACGAAACCATGCGTGGAATCCGTTTCAACGTGATGGACGCCACCCTCCATCCAGATACCATCCATCGTGGTGCTGCCCAGATGGTCCCACCAATCCGTTCCTGCTACTTTGCCTCTGAATTGTTTGCCTCCCCCGCCATCCTCGAACCAGTCTTCCTCGCCGAAATCACATCTCCACAAGATGCTGTAGGAGGTATCTACTCTTGCCTCAACAAGCGCAGAGGACAGGTCGTCTCTGAAGAGCCCAGAATCGGAACTCCCCTCGTCCAAGTTAAGGCCTACCTGCCCGTCATGGAATCCTTCGGCTTCACAGCCGATCTCCGCGCTCACACCTCCGGCCAGGCTTTCCCACAGTGCGTGTTTGACCACTGGCAAGAAATGTCTGGAGATGTCTTCGATGAAAGCTCCAAGCCAAACGGTGTTGTCAAGAGCATCAGAAAGCGCAAGGGTCTCCCAGAGGCCATTCCAAAGGGCGATCAATTCGTTGATCGTTTGTAGACCTATTTCATTTCAAGATAAGGAAGGGATTTGATCGATTTTCACTTTATTTGCCAAAACGATTCGAAAAACGATTTTTCAGACAATTTTTACATTGTCGTTAGTCACAATTGCGAATACGACGAGTCGAGGTAGATCATGCCCATGATTGTCAATGAGGGGACAACTCATCCTTGAGAAAGTATCTACATTAAGATCACTCTTTAACCAACTTCTAATTCTCCTCTTCATCTCTATTTAGGATTTAGAACAGGGAAAAGCCCAAATCTGGGACATCGTCTTCAATCATGGTTTGTTCTTCCTTTTCTTATGATCTTGGTCCGTTCTTTTATTCTTCATCTTTCTTCTGCGTCTTTTTCATCTATTATCATTGCTTTATTCATTTTGTTTTCAGACGGAACCCAAATTCTAGCCGTTGTCAATGAGTACATCGCGTGTATCGATTTGACCACGTCAGAATATCCTCTAACCCTAACGAAAGGTTTATTCATGCTTGCATTGTTCATTGTGAAAATTTTACAACATATTTATTCCGCGACAATTCATTCCCCACCTTTTCATTGATCCCCTCTCATTCTTTCAACGTTTTTGCCAATATTCACTTCTTCTTTCACCAATTATCTCCATAGCACACCGAGATCAGATTTATTGTATTGCATATTCAGCTGATGGATCAATATTTGCGACTGGAAGGTTTGAAACCGCTTTCCTTTTCTGTCGTTCTCTTCATGAATTTTCCAGTGCTGATAAAACTGTAAAAGTCTGGACACCCGATATCAAGGGAAAAGTGATGATTCCTTTCTCATCGTCGGTACAAGCCGTTGGCTTCAACCCAATCACAAAACTTTTGGCTGCAGGGACTGAAACAGACATTGGGTTGTGGATGGATGGCCTCACCCAAACGAAGAAAGAAAAGGTTCATTCACGTGTAACTTGCCTCAGGTTTGTCATTTTCACACCATCAATTCAATGTCCCGACTTCTACTTCCATTTCCCTTCCCCTGAAGTTGGTCGTCTAACGGAGCATATCTGGCAACTGGTCATGTTGACGGAAGTGTTCACATCCGAAATAAAGATGCTAAGACTTTGAAACAGATCATCCACAAAGAACCAATTTGGACACTTTTCTGGAATCCAAATCCCGAATACTGTGTGTTTTGTGATGTTCTGTCATCTTTTGATAGCGGACATTTTGACAATTGGATGCTGGGATCAAACAATCACGTTTGTTGATGCAAAAGGCAAAACTCGTTATGACACTCGAAAGGTCAATTTTGATCCGTGTACTCTCAAACCATTCCTCAACGGGGAATATTTTATTGCGGCAGGATCAAACAAAGAGACATTCCTCTTCTCCCGCGAAGGAATTCCACTTCAATCGTTGGGCACAAGTGACCAATGGGTGTTTAGCGCAGCATGTCGTGGAAACAGCGAATATATTGCATGTCCAACAAAGGAGGGAAAGCTTGGTCTGTACATGTGTTCAACAGGAACAGTTCATGGACTCCACAAAAACATGTACGCTCGTCGTGAAACAATCACATCCGTCTTCATCCAGAATCTCACAAATACCACGCAAACCACACGCGTCAACTACGGAGATTATGTGAAAATGATAGCATTGTATAAGACGAGGCTCGCTGTTCAACTCTCCAAACAGATTGTCATCTCAGACTTGAAATTGAACAATGAGACGAACGAAATTGACGTTGTAAAGCGTGGGGAGTTCCCATTCAACAAGGACACAACCCTGCTGTTGACCACAGTTGACAACGTGATCATTTGTCAGACCCAAAAAATTCTCCTCCTCTCACTGACAGGAGAAATCGTCAATGAATGGGACATGCACTCTGTGATCCCCTACCTGAAAGTGATCGGTGGCATGGGCGGAAAGGAATGCCTGCTTGTCGGACTCATGAATGGAGAGGTTCATTCAATCTACGTCGACAATCCCTTCTCAACACGAATCCTGACGCATAGCTGTGCCATCCGCTGTTTGGATTATTCCATGTCACGTGCGAACGTCGCTCTGATCGACGAGAATTTCGATCTCTTCGTCTATTCAACTGCCACGAAGGATGTCCTCGTCCACGAACACGAAGTCACTGGGGTCTCCTTCAACACAGAATTCGAAGAAATGTTGTGTTACACCAATCCAACGCAGTTGATCATCAAAGTTGCTGATCTTCCTGTTTATCGGCAGCCATCACAAGGTCTTGTCGTCGGAATGCAAGGCTCGAAAGTCTTCTGCCTCTGCCACACTTCACTCTTCTCGATCGATGTCCCTCAAACCGATGCAACCCACAAGTTCATTCAACGAAAACAGTATGACAGTGCATACCGAATTGCTTGCCTTGGTGTCACTGACTCTGACTGGCAATTCCTCGGAACTTCTGCCATCCGTGACCTGGATATCTTCACCGCAAAGAAAGCGTTCCTGCGAGTGAAAGACACACATTTCTTGGACCTCTTGTCAGAAATCGAGCTTGATCTTCGCCAACAGGTTCTTCCTGGCCCTGTCATTGTCGGCAAGATCCTCGCTTTCCTCGGCCTGTTTAAACAAGCAGCCGACAGTTATGTCTCTGCAGACCAGCCGGAACTCGCCATCCAACTCTTCTCCGACCTCCGCGATTATCAAAACGCGATTCTATACTCAAAGGATTCCACAAACACAAAACTGAAAGATGAGCTCGTCCACCAACAGGCCAAGTGGCTGATCGAGATTGGGAAGATGGCCGAGGCAGCAAAGGTGTATGCTCTGGCTGGGCAGCCCATGAAGGCAGTCACCATCCTGGGAGAGAGCAAGATGATTGATGACCTCGCCGAGGTTATGAGAACCACAGAAATGGATGATGTCACTCTGAACAAATGTGCTGAGTACTTTGTGCGATTCAAGTCTCATGCGTACGCTCGGGAAGCATACTACAAACAAGGAAACATGGTCGCACTCATCCAACTCCATGTCAAGTTGGGAGAGTGGGACGAAGCCATCTCGATTGCTGAAGCCAATCCACGATTCCTCCCAATCGTCTTCTTACCGTACGCAGCGTGGCTGGCGGAGAATGGAATGTTTGAGGAAGCCCAAACTGCATTCAAACGAGCAGGAAGACCAGACCATTCCATCCATCTCCTTCGAGAAATGACGAAAGATGCTGTTGTGAAGAAGAGCTTCCTTCACGCCTCCAACTATCTCTGGCTGATCTCCCAAGAGATGAAGGAAAGCGTCGATCCAACAGCCCCCGCTCGTGCTCATGTCGCAGAGACTCTGTCTGAGCTGTATTTCGCCTTCCACACCATCCATTGGTCCGTCCATGCCCCGTTCACAACTCGATCAGCAGAAGCCATTTTCAATGCTGGATTGATGCTCGTCAACACCCTCCGATCAGAATCGTTCCTGAATCTTAATTTGGGCATCTTCTACGAACCCATGCAGTTTGAACAGACCGATCTCCCAGCAACGCCGATGATGCTTCCAAATCAGACGTTGTTGAGAGACGATTCTGCTCCGATTCTGCATCCCATTGTCATCAACCTGAAGACATCCACTCGCTCCACCTCACTCAACCCATCTCGCCTCCCTGAAGGAATCCGATATTCCGATATCCTCTTCTCGCTCCATCAGCAGGCATGGCGTCTCGGAGCATGGCGCTTTCTCCGAACAGTCTGCGGGGAACTCCAAACAACGCGTCTCTTCCCAAAATTCGCGCAGCAAGTCGAACTGACAACCCTCCTCACTCGATCCAAACCTCTCTCAGATGATCCCAGACTGACACAATACTGCTGGAAGTGTGCTTCTGTGAATCAGCTGATCATCAACTCCAAAATCGGAGACTGTTGCCAATACTGCCACCACCCGTTCATCCGTTCCTTCTCATCCTTCCTCCCTCTTCCGTTGATCAAAATCTACGCCCCAACAGATCTTGGCGACACCGACGCGGCATTTCTCCTTGAATCCCTCCCTCGCTCCACAATCGCCTCGCAGATGGGTGGTGGAGGAGGCGTGACAGAAGAAGATGACGGAGAATACCAACGCCTCTCAATCAATCCAACGTCGCAAACTCCGGGACAGTATGGATCACCCCAAGACCAGCTCCACGCAGGTGCAGGAACAAACGCCAAGGAGCTGTTTGAGGGAACTGAACTTGCATCTGTGCTGTATTCCATTCAGCACGGAGATAGCAGACAACCAGTCCTCCTTTCCCGAGAAGGCCTCCGCCAGGTTCCTCCATCCACTGTCTTCATTGCTCGCCATCTCTCCCCTCGTCCGTGGGAGTTCTACGTCAACTTAGCACCATCTGTGTCGATTGTGATGTGCTCTATTTGCTTCAGATTCTTCACGGAGGATGACTTCACGCAAAGCATATACCAAACTCAGCGCTGTCCTTTCTGTGCCACCCACATCGACAAAATGGAGGATGAAGTTCGCACCAAGTATAGTGTCAAAACCGAAAAGAAGAAAGACGACGATGATGAAGAGCACACCAAGGTACTGGCATACACCCAGAACTTGGAGGCCGGAGATGTATCGTCTCCGTCTATTTCCAGTTTCACACAAGGTGGAATGACACGAGTCGCCTCAAATGCACATTTGTCGCAGTGGTATTCACGACATGCTTCGGTTAAAGAAGGGAAATGGTCCAAACCCACTCTCGCTAATGCTACAAAAGACTAATTTTTTGATTTTCATGCAGATCTTTTTTTCACTTTTTTGACTCATTTCTAGCTGGTAGTTAGGATCTTCTCTCGAACTGGGACAATATCCAGATTCATTTGGTTCATTTAAACACAATGATTTTAGAAGTTTGGCAAGGGGTTTGAAATGTGTCGATGATACGGTGGATGTGTTCACCACCAATGATATCCAGTTGATTTGGAGAAATCTACTTCAGGGTCGTACGCAAGGCTGCGTCTACCATGTGTCGTGAGTGGAAGACTCAATCTTTCCAAAGATTGGACAGTTACCGATGATCCTTTCAAAAAAGAATGAGCCTGGAGAAATAAGAGAAGTATCGACAAACACAGAAGACTAGAGATTCTGGAAGACCGGTGAAATATGTTTGCTGTTGTTGTTCGTTAATTAAAAGGCGTGCTGTGCGGCGAGGTGAAGACATATTTAATTCGATTGTTACTTGGTCACCATCGTTCCAAGCATTGTTTTTGTGGAATGAAACTCCATTGCATGTGATCTGTCCTCTAAAATGTTGAGAGGTGAGTCAAGAAATTGAATACCCTGCCCAGAATGCGAACTCGTCTTTTTTCCATCCGGTCTCTCGATCGAGCATTGGTTCAGGTGATGGAACATACAATGCAACGACTAGATAACAATGAAAACCGATAAAGATAACCTCCTTTCTGGTGGGATGCGTGGAACACGAATGTTATTCTGAAAACGCCCTCACTCAAATGAATAGAATTTTCACCATCTAAAACATCAATGCACACCCGAGAGTAGTGGGTTTGTGACCATTCAGCTGTTTGGAGACCACAAGTATGTAGAAATGTTGGATTATTCTCCTGTGGTTGGCATTGACATTGATGAACTGATTGAATGAAAGGCCGTTGTGATGATGTGTTTTGTTCAAGACGAAGTCGAAACTGGAGAGGTGTGCGTTCAACAGTTGATGGAGGTTCTGGAGTGACGGTGGGTTCAGGACTCATGTGCTCATCGGGCTCCTGATCCGTACCCTGTACAGATTTCTGTTCAGAAAGAGATGTAGAATTAGGGCTAGATGGTTCTGAGTGTGTTGATTCAACTGGAGGTGGAGATGATGACATTGATGATCGGACCATTATAAGTTAATCTCCAAACACAAGCAATGAATGAAGAGGCTCTGTACAATGAAGAAGTTAATTCATTTAAAAGGGAGAAGACTCAATTTGACCAGTCTGTAAGAGACGCACTTCTCAAGCAGCATACTCTCCAGGAACAGTGCGCCATCAAAAGAGAAGAAATCCTCAAAGAAAAAGTAAAAATTCTGGCAATTCGCAAAGAATTCGAAGCAAAAACTAAGGAATCGCAAATTGTTTTGACCCTTTCCTTCTTACTATCTTGTTTAGGTCAATTCAATCATCGAATTGAATGTTGGAGGACAGATCTTTCCGACACTAGTCACCACACTCACGCATCACCAGCAATCTCGTCTTGCACGCATTGTGACGTTTGTCTTCGTATCATCTCTTACATGTTTTCGTAGTGGTTCGGAAATTGTTCCAAGGGATCCAGAAGGCCGATTCTTTCTAGATCGAACACCAGCTGTTTTTGAGAAAGTCCTTGATTATCTGAGAACCGATCAACTGCCTTCATATTTCGATTCGGAAGAAGAAGAAAGAATCTTTCATCAAGAAATGACATTCTATGAACTTGGATTCTCTGCATCACACTTTCAACGTATGTTCTTCCATCCACTTTTATCTTTTCAGCTGTATGGAATACAAGGTTTGTCCCAGATGGAGTTCAAATCACAGACAACGACAAGATCGTCACCGTCAATGGAAAAACGCAGGATCATATTGTTCTAATTGGACATGAAAAAGTGAAATCAGGCACAGCAACTGTACTAATCCAAGTTCACATACCTCGTCCAAATCGTTATGCCCTTGGTGTCCTGCTCGACGTTCCAGACAACCTCAACCGTGGTTTTGCCTACAAGAACGGTGTCATTGGCTGGGGATTACATGATCACGTGACAAATCTAGGTATTTATTATCAGACACAATTTGTCGCACCGTCTACACTCGGTTATTCAACAAATGATATTGTATGTGTCGTTCATATCCTCATCCAGGACACTCCTTTTCGTTCATTTAGGTCACAATGATTGTTGACGTTGACAGAGGAAACTTAACCTATAAGGTGAATGGTGTCAAATGTGCTGAACTTCTAGGATGCGATATGTTCAAACAAGGCGTCTGGTTGGCTGCATCATTATACAACGAAGACGCCAAATGGCGCATCATAAACTAGCATCTTTATACATTTCAATCTGGTTCATTCAACAAGTTTATTCATCATCATTGAGCCCACAATAATGTCTGAAATATCTCTCAACTCAACAGCTGACAATGGCATCACGTTATCACCACAAACCACTTTGTACCGGCAACGGTTTAACAATGATGCTGAATCCAATGATTCATCGGATTCTGAACAACCACAAATCATTCTCAGACATCGCAAACGTGACCAAACACACGACACCCTATCATCTGATCTTGATTCAGCTCAAACAGTTTGGCCATTCTTTTTCTTTCCACTATTTTGTTGTGTTAGGATCTGACTCATGAACAAATGGACAACCTCGTCCAAACACAACTAAATGCTCTTCTCTATGGTGATCTGGACGCCAAAATTCAAGCGTCTCGCTTATTCCGAACAGCTTCAAGTTTTTTGTTCTCCCCATTCATCTCTCTAAATAGCTACCACCCTTCTTTTCCCGCCAATTCTACACGCTCATAATGGGATGGACACACTGATTCCAATCTTCCATGAAGCTCAAGATCCTGTCCTAATAGTTTTTTCTTTAATCATTATGTTTTAGGGGGAACTTCTCTGGATTTTTGTCAATCTCTGTTTGTTCATCTATCCATACTCATATCATTAGCTTTTAGAGAACAGGACTTTGACCAACTGCTCGCAACTCCAACCACATGTTCAAAACTTATGGAGATTTATCAATCAGCAAATCCACAATTGGCATCAACAGTCTGGATTCACCATTTTTTCACTCCTAAAGTCTATATGGGTTCTCAATAATATCGTAGCAGATTCTCCACAAGCTGCCCAGTTTTTTATAGAGAGCGGATTTTTCCCAATTATCTCTGAACGCCTGCTTTCAATCATCAGACACCATTCTCTCTTCGAATCACGAGAATACAAACGCCTTGTCCTCCAATTAGGAGACAACGATTTACTTGTTCGGCTTTCTATCAAATTTTTAAGACGCTGTCGACATTATATCGACCCCAATCTCCTTCTGCCACTTCTCATGGAACATCTTCAAATTCTCATCCTTGCTCCTCCAGAAACCAATCAAGAGTACACTGAATTGCTTGTAGCACTTTTTTGTGATGAAAATGAGCTTCTAGTTTCATTTTTAGACAATTCAATCCCTTTTAAGGTCGATCCAATGGGCAACCACTTATTATCGTCCGTCTATGTTGTATTGATTGAGGTCCTCTCAAATTTCTACTCTTCATTGGAACTGTCTTTCCAGCAACTATCAATTGTTGGACGAATTATCAAATGGCGACATATACAAGAGGCTACGTCAGAAATGATCTTCACGAATCTCACTGACTCAGAAACCGAACTTTTGGGTACAATTCGAGCAACATATTCCGTGTTTCTTTCAAGCATCAGCCTGTTACTTAATCTACTAGGGCTGTGTTGTTCAACTCCACCGGAGACAGTCCAGCCATTTCTGGACCACAAACTTGTCCCATTGATTGGACATCTTCTTTCATTTCTGTCAGAAATCGCGACTTTACCAGGACAGTCCCTATGTATCCTCGGAACACATGATGAACTTGTCTCATTTCTTGATCAATTCGAAAAGGGTCAACTCCCACCTGGATGGGATGTCGTCACACAATTTATTGCTGTTCAACAAATCCCAAAAGAGCCCACACTAGTGCAACGAGAGCTTTTTCGTTCAAAGAAGAATCATGAACACAATTACATGGACCTTTTTAATCTCCCAGATGAATCACAAAAACAACTTCAATTAGCCATCAGAAATATCCTATTCATGATTTCAAACATTCTTGCTGGAACCGATGAACAAGCCGAGACAACACTCAAAGAATTATTCAGCGACAAACCGAATTCACCCCTAGCCACTGTCGAAGTGCTCTTGTCTCTTCTTGATGTCGCATCGTCAAATCTTCTGATCGAAATTCTGCATCTTTTTAAGAGTATTTCAGCTTCTTCTCGTTCTTGTCGGAGACTTCTCATCCATTCTCGCTGTCTCACCCACCTGTGGAAGATTGATTTCAACAAACACAAATTGAAAAACCTGCGACTTGTATGTGACATTTCCTATGCACTTCTCTCCGCTGGTCTTAGCCAACCTTCCTTCATCCTCTGTTTCGGAGACTTGGAAGACGTCGAGGCAGAAGAGATTTGTGAACGCGCTATCCAAGAAACAGGTGAAACATACGAAGAAATTACACATTTTTTGAATTATATGCAATCACATCGAGACATGATACCACAGGCTCTTCCGGATCAACCACCCGAAGCATTGGCCAGAGATGAAGATCATGAGCTCGGAAATTGCGGTTTCACAGACACTTGAACAACACACTTTTCTCCTTTTTATGTGAAAGTTGGTGTTATGTATACGAGTTTGTGACGTGACAAGGTTTGTCGTGTCACAACACTGTTCCGGTTTTTCTTCAGAACAGAACAAAGAATGCTGTTTTCCATATTGTCTCTCATATCACTGACCTTGGGCGACAAAGTCCGGCCAAAACCACGCCCAAAAAACGATGATATCAATGCCAAACCATTGTGTTGTGTGTCTTTTGATCTTTGTTACTTGTGTAGGCTCGATGCAATATGGTTTTGGGAGTCCATACATGCCATCATACGGGAACAGTTACGGTGGATATAGTTCAATGGGCGGATACAATTCATATGGAGGCTATGGGGCTCCATCGATGATGGGGTATAACACAGGGTTCGGTGGGAACTACGGCGGATATGGAGCAGGAATGTACGGAGGAACAAGTTTTGGTAGCTACGGAGCAGGTGGGTATGGGAATCAGATGGGTGGAATGTACGGAAACGGCGGATTCGGTTGTGGATACGGTGGCGGATGTGGCGGTGGATACGGTGGCGGATACGGCGATGGTGGATGCGGGTATAGTAGTGGTGGATTCTGTTCATCCGCTCCATCAAGCACCACTGTGACAGTGACAACTGCGCCATCCTACGGGAGTAGTGGATGTTTCTGTGCTCCACCACCTCCACCTCCACCCCCTCCCCCTCCTCGGTATGGAATGCTGGCGGTTCCTGTTCAAAAAACAACACCTGTTACCATGCCTGTCACCGTTCCTGTAACCAGTACTGAGATGGAATGCCGACCTGTTATGCTCCCTAGCGGATACGGTTGTGGGAATTATGGCAGTTGCGGTGGATATGGTTCATCATTCAGAGGATATGGTGGAGGATGCTGTTAGTGAAAAAAGCATGAGACAGAGTTAGAACTTCATTCACTTCCTTAATCTGCTAAAATCTACAATGAACTCAAGATTGGCCATGAAGAATGTGGAGAAAATGAATAATAGTCAGAATGAGATTTGGTTGTGAAACTTGTTCAGATTTACAATGAGTATGGGCTGATCGTCAGTTAAAATACAATGGTTTGGGAAGCATTCATTTTTTCATATCAATTTCACTCACAAAATGTCTTTCTATCTGGCATTTTAGGCAGAACAATTGACAGAGGACCAAATCGCCGAATTCCGTGAAGCTTTTGCTCTTTTCGATAAGGATGGAGATGGAGCCATTACAACCAAAGAGCTCGGAGTTGGTATGAACTTCTGATTTATGTGTATCCATGCCCACATATTTTCTTTTCTCAAAGTGATGCGATCTCTCGGCCAGAACCCAACAGAAGCGGAACTTCAGGACATGATCAACGAGGTCGATGCCGATGGCAACGGCACTATTGACTTTCCAGAATTTCTCACAATGATGTCACGTAAGATGAAAGATGTCGAATCTGAAGAAGAAATCAGAGAAGCATTCAAGGTCTTCGACAAGGATGGAAATGGGTATATCTCAGCTGCTGAGCTCAGACACGTTTGTATCATCCATTATTGTTAGTTATATTCATGCAGGTCATGACAAACCTTGGTGAGAAACTCACAGACGAGGAGGTCGATGAGATGATCAGGGAGGCAGGTTTGCTGGTTTTTCTTCATATGCATGCATTTAATTCGTTTAGATCTTGATGGAGACGGTCAGGTTAACTACGAGGAGTTTGTGAAGATGATGATGTCCAAGTAAACAGCTTCCACTCCAATTCAGACTTTTTACTCAATTCATAACTCCTAAACCATTTGTTCATTCCTCTTCTATTTTTCCAATGGGATTATTCATTATCTTTTTTCAAGAGTTAAAACAATTTGGGAAATGATTTCCTCATTACTTACGAAAATGACAGGAGACAAAAAAATGAGCCGAGCTCAACATTTGATTCGTCAAACAATCTCAGAATTCTTCAAGAGGTGAAATGAGTTAATCTTCATCACTCCATTCATCATCTTCATCAAACTCTTCGTTTTCATCGCTCTCCATCTCCACACCCATTTCTCGATACTGTTGGGTCATTTTCTCTTTCGCCAGAGATAAATAATTCTCTCTCACCTGCTCCACATGACGCATAGTATCTTCAGTTCCATATTTGTGTTCGAACAGAGCATACCTCTTCAGAAGGAACTGCATCTTTTTCGGTGGCAGGTCGAATGAAGACGTTCGCTCAAAGAGAGAACGGCAGCGATTTAGTGCATCACTGACAGCAGGACTGTGGCCGTCATGTTTCTTCTTCTCCTTCTTCCCACGCTTTTGCTTCCCTTCAATCGGTTCTTCCGTCTCCGCAAATGCTTGCTGAAGCACCTTCTCTTCCAAATCAAAATAAACACTCCAAAGATCAGTCCTTTTGGGATGGTCGTTAACCAAGTCCTCAATCAATTCCCGTCCGCGTTCGCACAACCCGCTTGCAAAGAATGCCCGGGCACACGCGATTTGGAGCACGACATGCTCGCTCTTTGGTAAGGATTGAAGAGCGCGACCTAGCTGGGAGTTGAACTGCTCCTGAATGTCATCACCATCCCTCTCGTCCTCGTTGTCAGAGTTCTCCTCAGTGTCTTTCACCATCTCGTTTCGCTGAGTTTCTGATTGGACCCGACGGACCTCCTCTTCCACCCAGAATTGAAGCGCTGCCTTCCAAACCTCCGAATCTCCCTTGACTTTCTTGACCATGTCCGAAACAACATCTCGCTCTTTCCAGAACAATTGAGCGCTTTTCAGGAACGGGAGGAGGCGGAGATACACTTTCTTTGGATTTGAGAAACGGAGCGCATCTTTCAGTGTCGCATCAAAATGAGCGCAGACTTTCGAGCCAGCCACAGGTCTGTGATTCTTTGTGACTTGCGAAATGAGCCTGATTTCCATTCCAAGAAGTCCCATCCGCACATTCAGGCGTTCGTCTTCTTTTTCGGCATCAATCTCGCGAATAGCACGTTGCCCGATTTCTCGCGCCTCGTCAATGTTGCCTGTTGCCATCACACTCGCAATGTATCTGAGCCACACAGCACTGGAGCTTTTGTGAGCAAGGACGAGTCGCTCAAAATCTGCTGGCGTCTGAGGAGCGTTTGATGTTGGATCGAGGAGGAAAGGAGTCTGCACTGACGGTTGTGCCTTTCGTGTTTTGGTCTGTTTGGGAAGATCTTCTGCTTCAGGCGAGAACTGAGGAGACGACTCCAGGAAGGGAGATGGTGATGGAGGGAGAAGCGGAGGTGAGGATGACGGAACAGGATGGGCAGTGTCCGATGGAATGACCGGGATTTTGTCTTCCGACTCTGACTCTTCCTCGGATTCTTCGTCAACCATCATTCCCTCTTCTTCTTCGTAGTCCTCGTCATCGTCTTCGGCTTCGTCATCAATCTGATCTTCGTCATCCTCCTCGTCTTCAAACAAACTGGGCTTGATCCCTGCCCACACTCGCCTCTTTTCATGATCAACCTTTGTGACCTTTGCCTTAACTTCCTCACCGACTTCGTACATTTCATTCAGATCGAGAGAATACTTTGTGGTTTCCCCGTCATCTCCAGTTTTGATCTTCTTCACTGGCTCGTCTGTTACATCGGACACGTAGCAGAACGCTGTGATTGTTTTCTTGCCTTTCTGTATCTTCATATCGTTCCACGTGTTCAGTTTGAGCTGACCTGGTGTGGCATCCGTGCTTCCCTTCCGTTTCATCCGAATTGGAGTGAGGAACAGAGCGTATGGTGTGATGGATGCTATTTTGCAGTGGAGGAGATCGCCTTCTTCCAATTGTGTGATAGCAACGCTGTCTGAATGAGGAACTTCTCGCATGGCTACCACACACACAACTTTCGATTCACTTGCCTCGGATTTTGCAGTTTCATCAGATGTTTGACTTTTGGGTTGTTGGATAGAGTGGACGACTCCTTTCACGACTGTTCCTCTTCGGTATTCTTCTTCGACGTCTGTGATATCCTGCGGCATGAGCGGACGGGGGACAAATGCAAGTTCTGTTCTGCTGACCCAGAACCACAACCCCTTCTGTGGATTGAGGTTCTGAACAATTCCTTTCAATTCCCGTCCGATGGGATATCTGTCTTGGATTGTCTGTTCTTCAGTTGGGCTGGCTTTTGAGAGAAGCGTCGGCAAAAACGATTTCACCCGCTTTTTATTGAGAGACACCTGTGGGAAGGCATCCGCGTTGAACAGTGTTATTGGAGGTGTGACGCATTCTAGTGCTTGAGAAACTAAATCAGGCTGGATGGTGATTAGGATGGATGTCTGACTCCCGTGTTTGCCATTCAGGGTCGTCGTTCCATATGCAACACATTGAACGTATTGTCCCATCTTGAGTCGTTGAGTGAGATCTACGACCCGCCCTGTTTTCAAGCTCGCCGTGTCGAAAACGTCAGTCACGTGAATATCACCACGTTCACTGTTCAGTCCGCTTTCCAGCTTCTTTATCAGATCTTTTGGAGCATTCTTTGAAAGTGCGGCAGTTTCTTCTGAGTGTTGTGTTTTTTCAGAGAATGGGAAAGTGGGGAGAGAAACAAAGGCCATTGATGGCATCACGGTTGTCACTTTCGCCACAAACGGGATTCCATACTCAATGCGATGCTCTTTGCTGAACAAGAAAGATGGGAGGAGGGAGATTGATGCTCCTACTGTCTTAAATGACCGTTCTTCTTCACCTCCTTCCTCGCTTGACTTAACGAGCTGACGATGAAGTCTGACGACGACCGCGGTGAGAACTGTTCCCACTTTGAACGATTTGAGCCAATCGTCACTGGATTGAATTCCCGTCACAACGAGAGAAGTGTCCTGTCTGTTCAGCTGAACATGACAATTCGCAGAAAGAGCGACAGTGCAACTGTGAAGTGAGGCAAAGCGTTGTGAATGCTTCGATTCGAGCGATACCACAATTCCTTTCACAGTCTCGCCAACCTTCAATTTGTCATATGTCATTTCAGGCATTGGATAATCAATTGTGCTGGAGTTTGCCATCGTCAAACGATTCTCCGGACCAGCACGAGTTCGAGTCGGAAGACCAAAAATGAAAGATGGAGAGAAAGTATCCTCGTCCTTCTGTCCCGACGGAGAGAGGACATAGAAGCCAACAAGAGAGCTTGACACAATCCTGACTGTGGATTCCATGAGGATCGGAGAACTTCCTCGAATCAAATCCAGCCGTAGCCCATTGTATGTGGAGAGTGGAACATTCACGAGGACGTGTTGTTTCATGGCGTGTTTCGATTTTGGCGCATGGAGTGGGAGTGTGACCAGAACGACAGCGTAATTCGAGTGTGTCAAGAGCACTGTTCCTTCCAGCTCGTCGTCCATTTTTTCGTTGACAGCATCAAAATGCCTTTTCAGAAAGAAGATAGATGGCTTCTTCGCGCTTCGGGGGAGTTCCTCAACTTTGATGGGCGATGTTGACTTGAGAGGGATGACAGCTATTGTGATCATTTTCGTGAGCGACGGTCGGAGAGTCACATCAACAATCTTTTGCGAGTGCTCAACATTCAGGATTGTTCCATTGACTGTTTGACCTGGTTTCAGTTTCATCTGTTGCGCATGCTGGGAAAGGACGAAGCCAGTCCAATCTTTAAAATCCTGGGTTGGTGTCTTGACGGTTGTCACAAATCCTGCCATCTTCGCGCTCTGAATCTCAACGGTACACGAAGTTCCTGGTTGTGGGGTTCTATCAAATCCGGTTGATCCAGACAGAGAAGCCGAAAGGGATGAGTATGCGATGCGAGAGATGAACGTCGATAGAAAGTACGGAGATTGTGGTTGCGGTGGACCAGATTGAGCAAGAGCCTGAGCCAGCTCGGTAGTCTCGGGGAGTGAGTCAATGGATGAGGTTGTGCTGAGGACAGTGTTCTTTGGTTTGGTCGAGAATGAAAGGCGAACTTCCGGAATCACGTTCGGTGGAATTGATCGAGATGACTTCAAAATAACATCCTCTTTGACAATTTCGTCTGATTTAATACTGAAGTGTTCTGATGTGCCATTCCATTCAAGAGGTGTGTTGGCATCGATTGGTGCTCGTTTTTTTCCTTTTTGTTGAACAAGACTGTGATATGTTTCCCGTTTCTGCAGTGAACCATACACTGTTTGTCCAATATAGAAATTTTGTGATGGTTTATCCATAGTGGTGGATTTTGGGTCAGCCTGGGGAACAAGAGCAGTTCCAGTAATTGTTCCAAATGATTCAACATAAATCATCCGAAAAGAAGCTTTTTCTCCCGATTTTGCTTCTCCATCCGAAATGCTTTTGATAGTGAGAGGGAGGATCATCCCGAGCTGAAGATTTGCCGGTTTCGATGGAAAGATTTTCTGTTCCTGAGAATGTTTGGAATCTAATCGAGAAAAAGAAATTGCCTCCAGGATGAATGAAGTTTTGAGTGTTAAACAGAGGGTTGCTGTTGTGAATCGTTTGACTGGATCTGGTGATGACGAATCAGCCTTCTTGTGTTGTGCTTTCGCTTTCAATTTTCGATCAATCTGCTTCCAGAGGATGTGTTCTTCATCGGACGTAACAGGAGAAGGTAGGTAGAGAGATCTTCCTCGTTCAAGATCGTCTGTTGGAACTGCTGACTTCAGGATTGAATACACGAAACGATCATGCTTAAGAACGGCAGGTGGGAGAGGAAAGTTTGGAGGAGCGTTAGAAATGAGTTTATAAAGTGATAGTTTCTTTCCTTTTGTGAGTAATTGGAGAAGAGCATCGCGATGGCTCTCACTCTCGTCTGTGATGTTGTTTTGAGATAAAAACGCAAGAGGTCGAGACGAGAGGACAGAATTATCCTCTTTGGAATGTACTGAGATTGATGGAAGACTCACAACAAACCCGACGGGGAGAGAGGGTTCGTTCGGATTTCGAGTTGGGTCTTCAAAAACAGAATCTTCACGTTTCTTAGGATGGATAATTTCCTCAATCTGAATGTAATTATCGTGCTCACCTCCAATAGAAGACGATTTTTTCTTATGTGAGAAAGAAATTGGTTGAATTAATGATCCGACAGAATAATGTTTCAGAACGGCTTTACTCCAATGTGCAATATCAGCTTCAGACCATTCTGAAATCGTTTTCTTCTTTTCAGGGATCTTTGCTGATGTATCTGCTGCTTTCGATTTGGACATTGAAGATCGACCCACGAATGATATTGACTTATTCCAGTTGTCGAAACATTCAGAATATTCCGGAATGAAACAACTGATACATCTTGAAACCTCACAGATATCGACAAAAAATATTCAAATCATTGAAATGTTTTGTTGGGGGAGAGAATGGACTGTTTCTTTCGAAACAATCGTCGGATCGAGTAAGTGAGAATAAAGACAATGGTCTCATCTCCTATACCGCATTCTCCTAAAGTTAAAATGAAGCTGCAAGACTCCGTTATCAAACAACGACTTAAACCCGCGGTGTTTTCTCGAATCCCATTCTTTGTTCGCAATCTTGAACGCAATGTCCTCGTAGGGGGGTCCAGCGTGGAATATAATCATTTTATACAACGCCTTCGACGCGCCCCTCTTCCCCCTCGACCTCTGAATCGGCTCACCCGGCTTTCCCAACGCCGACAGATCAGGAATGCCCTCGTCGGGGCAGTCGATGACAGTGTATGTCGGAGTGATTGTCTTGTCGATCAGGTCGTTGTAATAAATGTTGAACCGGTATCCCATCACCGTTTTTGGCGGCGGGTTGTCGATGTCATAGTGCGTTTTGTTGTATTTGTTCCATTCATACCCCGTTCGGATCTTGTTCGCGTATTGCGGCTTCCGTGGGCGGTACTTGAAAGACTGTCCTGGCAGCTGGACAGGCGTTGTCGAGGGGAGGGCCATCGTCGAGTCGAAGACATGGTCGCTGTACTCTTCTTGAATGTCTGTCTCGCTGCTGTCCGGGTTCCCTCCTCCCGTCGGCACTGCTTCCCCAAAATCGTCCTGCGAGTCATTCGAGAGCTCTTCCAGCACTTTCTTCGCCTGTTTCTGCTCTCTCTGGCGAGAGCGGCGAGGGCGAATTGAAGAAAGCCATGGTTGGGTGACAGCAAGACCGTCCACACCCCAAATAAGATCCTCATCCTCGTTGGGACGAGGCGAGGGTGACGGTCTTGGAGTCTGTTGGACTGTCTCCTCTGCGGCAGTTTCCTCTTTTGCAGTCTCATCTTTTGACGGTGTCTTGTCGGAATGGGTGAGCTTGAGTGGGACTTTGAAGGTTGGGATTGATGGTGGAGCATCTTGCAGTCCCGCTTCCTTTTCGAGTTCGGCCAATCGCGTTTTCAGAATTCTGAGATGAGTTGCATCTAGAACTTTTTTAGCCTTCCAGAATTCAACAAGAGGCAGCACATTTTCACAGAATCTGATGTTTGCATCTTCATTTTCTTCATCCTCACTGTCTCGTCGCATTTTTGCTGATCGAACATTTCTGACGACAGAAAGAAGTCTATTCTCAATTCGGAGAAGATCAGAACTTGTTTGAGTGGAGAGGCTATTGTTCAACTTTTCTTCGATTGATGGATGAAGTCCTGAAGATCTGTAGAATGTTGAAAGATGATGATGAATGCGAACAGACTGTTCCTGTTTTGATGGGTCTTGTTTTTTTATCGTCCACCGACAGATAAACAACATGCTTTCCCAGAACTGACGATGTGAAGGGATATCCATTTTGACAAAGCACCGAAGATCCTCTTCACAATTTTTTAGTTCTTGAGAGGTCATGGCCTGAAGGCGAAAGATAATGGCGAAGAAAAACACATACTGCAAAGATATTATCGGGATTTTCGAGAAGGTATTGATCGGCAAGGATTTGTATTCCTTCCATTGACATCTCATCGTTTGGATCATTCTTGTAGGTAGAAAGAGGATTTTGTGGTTGATGGCGATCATCTCGATCGAGAAGGGAGAGGTTACGACAGACGTAGTCGAGTGGCTGTGCACGATCCTCTTTGAGTCTGATGATTGTTCGACGACGAAGTTGATGGAACACAAACTGGACGAAAATTACTCAAAAAAAGAAAACTGTTTCTTCTTGCTTTTCCCACTCTTCAAAGTCTTGTTGATCCTTCTCTCGTTGGTCTCTTTCTCGTTTTTCTTCAAGGAGTGCTTTCTCACGTTCGGATTGTGCTCGTCGTTTTCTTGCTTCTTCAATTTCTTTCTAGAAACTGAGGAAAAATCGGAAAATACACACCTCTCGTTGTTCTTTTCGGAAGGCACGTTCCTCTCTATCAATGTCTCGCTGAGACATTCCCTTTTCTTTAAGAAGCTTGTTTTTCTTTTTCCACACAAATTGTTGACCCAAATTTGTGTCGTTAAATGGATTTAATTCGTTCGAATATCCAGCGATGGTTTTTCCAGAGTCATACCCATGCGACATCGAATCGGGGAAGAAGATCGGACCAGCATAAAAAATTTAACAATCGAAAAATCGAAATGAGAGCCAGAGAGCATGTTCAATGCCCATCAGCTCGTTCCAATCTCAATCTTTCCTTAATCCGCTCGACCTCCAACCAGGGATGTAAGAGAACTTGTTCAATCGTTAATCTTTTGCGAATATCAACACAAAGCATCCCACTGATGAGGTCTTTCACTTCCTGGGGTATAGGATTCTTTGTCTGATCGTTAAGATACACTGGATCAGCAGCCATTATTTGTTGATGAACACTTTTGTCCGTCAGTGACTCCATCTCCTCCGAGAACGGGAGATGCCCAGCCACCATCTCAAACAGCACAGCCCCAAGCGACCAGACATCTGACCCAAAGAGATCCCTTTCGCTTGTCATGGTTGTGCTTCCCCCGTGGAGGAGACTGGAGATTTCGGGAGCCATGAATTCTTGAGTGCCTTGGGGGGTGAGATAGTCGCTGTGCATGTACTGGCCCAGCGTGATGCCGTCCACAATCAGAGGAGGGTCACCCGACTGTGGAGTGTCAGTCGTCTCTTCGGCACCAGGACTGGGCTGAGGGGGAGTGGGGTGCATCAGATAGGCTATGCCGAAATCAGCGAGTTTGGGGAGGAAGTGGATGAATTGGTGGGGATCGTCCTGATGAACCAACAGAATCGATTCTTTTGATGGCGCCTCTTTGGTCGACATGACCGGCGAGAAGGAATCGCTTTTGCTGAGCGGAGAAGACAGCGGATCGAAATGTCTCTGTCGTTCACCGCCTGACTCAAAAGAATGCACCGAGCTGCTTCTTCGCATCAGCCCAATTGTTGGCAGAGATATGGCTTCAGCCAGCGCTGCTCTGCGTTTCTCCTCCTCTTGTTCCCTCCGTTCGTTCTCGAGCCTCAGCCTGTTGTGATATGCTTCTTCTTTGGCATCAGCTATCAAACACAGTTCCTGGCTGTACTCGGCCTCGCTGAGGTGGAGTCGAGCGAACATGATGTTGTCTGGTTTGATGTCCCGATGAGCAACCCCGTTTCGATGGCACTGCCAAATCGCCGATGCGATGGCAAAAAGAACAGTGCGAGCATCATCCAAAGGGAGGGCCTTATTTTGCAGCCTCACTGCAAGATCTGTGCCAGCTAAACTGAGTCTGAATCAGAAGGGAGTGCGCAAACTATTCCATCACGATATATACAGTGTCCTCGCCATCCAGGGCATCCACGCTCTCCATAATTCGGCTGTTATGTTGCTCGACACCGGGTATTTTGCGGGTTGCGATCCGGTTCATCCAGTATTCGCGGAGGAAATGCGAATCTGAAGCGAGCTTTTCGGTTCTCGCTTTTTCTTTCTCTTCCTTGTACTCTTTCCGAGAGGGGCGTTTCTTTTTCTCTTTTTTATTCCACTGTCCCTGTTGAATTTGGCGATTACGGAAGCACTTTTTGTCGATGTGTTTGAGGGCGTAGAATATCTTTTCGTCGAGTGTTGTGACGAGATTGACAGTTGCAAATGTTCCGTAACCAAGCTGGCTGATGTATTGATACTTTTGAAGAAACCCCGCTTCTGCGCCACCTGGTTCGCTCTTCTTTCTAATGATTTCACACTCAAGTTGAAATTGAGGATTGGCTACGAAATGAGTCCTAAAAAAGAGTTAATTACATACGAACATCATGTTTTTTGGACGGATTTTTCAAAGAAATGAGATCTTTATCATTGAGGTTTGTTGGTGAGCCAACAGAGACCTGAACGTATAATAGAAAGAAAAAGAAACTTTGCTTTGATTGAGATACGTTCCATTTTTGCTATGATTAACAAAATATCAGCACAATCTTCCTCACAAGATTGAAAAGACGAACCTTTTATTCTCCAGAGTGACAGTTGGCCCTTGTGCTGCATTTTCTTGAAATCTGATGATACAATGAGTACGACTAAGAATTGGGTCATTGATTACGATTGTATTTGATGCATCTTTACCGATAGTGATGATATGTTCGA
This sequence comes from Blattamonas nauphoetae, assembly GCA_033064195.1. Classification (NCBI taxonomy): domain Eukaryota; phylum Preaxostyla; order Oxymonadida; genus Blattamonas; species Blattamonas nauphoetae. The sequence goes on along the minus strand of JARBJD010000136.1, from coordinate 55,495 downwards.
TGAGTTCGTGAGAAGGACTTGCGCTCGTAATTGATGTGAGTTTAGCCCAATAAGGAAATTGGTGTGGAGATAAAAGAGAATTTTGGGTGCACGACAGAGATTCAGATGCGTATCCTACAGTTTGAGCGACAGAGTAAGATTCATCTGACATGCAAAAAAAGTGCTGGGGAAGATCGAGGGAGGTTCTCTCTGTCCTCCATATTTACATAGGAAAATAAGCATATATCTCCAATAAAACAGAAAAACGTTCTCATATTCCCTCCTTCAAACGCAATAGAGTGCACCGTTCATGTCATTGCCATTATGGCCTTTTGTGTCGCTCTTGCTACTTCGGTCATTGCTCTTTGTATCAACTCTCTCCTGGTAATGAAGAGGTCAATGAGTTTCCCCATAATCCACAAATCTCGCTCGCCCATTTCTGCCGGCTCCTTTCGTTGGGCCTTCATCGCTTCGAATGCTCTGTCAAACTCCCCCTTTCTCTCTTCGTGTCTCTTCTTCACAGCAACAAGAAGGGCAGTAAACCCTTGAAAAGCAGCCTGTGCCTGTTGGAGAGATTGGGGTGAGATTGGATTCGGGTTGGAAGGCGAAGAGGGCGGAGGGGTCGAATTGGGGAAGACTGCCGGGATGTTCGATGGTGGAAGCACCATGCTTGTGTGAGGGCGGATCAATTCCAGAACTTTGTTCTCCTCCATTAGGAGAGAATTCCATGTTTTTTCGATGATATTGTGGTCATGGTCTGAAACGTGAATTATTTTGAGGAACAAACTTCGGATTTGAACGGCACTGTCTCGATGACGGATATAGATGCTGAATTTCATAAAACATTCCTTGCAAAGTCTGATAGAATTTTCTATGGAAATAAATTCACGAACAATCGACTCACACTGTTGTATACACATGGTTGTGGTCTTTGTAGAAGTTGAAACCCAAACTGTCCAATACAATTTCCACAGAATGTCTGAGCGCATGAACCACAAACTTCTTTGGTGTCAATGACTCCAATTTTGTTGCTTGGACAAGATTAAGTAATCGAAGTCATACGCACATTGAGAGCACACTTTTGCAGGCTTGAATTTTCCTGCAGCTCGATCTTCTTTCTCCTGAAGGGATCAGAAAAAGGGTCAATACAGTTTGTAGTCTGCTAAGATAAAGCTCAACTTCATCATTGCGGCGAGAAACATGGTGAGCATTTTCAGTTCGTTGTTGGAGAAAGAAGCTCGTGTAAGATTCTCTTTCAAATATAGGAGAATACGGTTCAGTCAAGGAAGATGATGGGGTATGACGTATAGACATGAGTAACGCTCAGAAACGACAAGATTTCCTTTCTGCATAATTTTTTTCTTGGTTTTATATGGATCATCAAAAACAGTTTGTTGTCGTGATTCTCGCGACTAGAACGGGTCTTGGTCTGGAATATAGTGATGAGAAAATCCCAGCCGTCCTCCCTTTCGGCGAACATCCATTGCTCATCCACCATCTCTGTAATGCGATCGAGTCAGCATTCCTTGGTTTTATCCGATCTTCCTTCATTGTTTCAATGTCTTTGATCGTTCGATTGATCTATTTTTCACTGTTTCCGATAACAGATATCATCGTTGTTCATGAATCGGGAAATACTGACGTCCCTGGATGCATTGGGCAATATCAATCTTGCTATTCAAGCTATTTCCATTCGGCACATATCAAATGTGTCGAAATTCCCCTTGAAATTTCTCGAGAGTCAGCAACAATCTTGCTTCACATTCAACATCACATAAAGGTCTGATCGTCCTCTCTCTTTGACTATTATTCACAGAGCTCTTGCGTTGTAATCGAAGGAAACTCTGCGTTCCAATTTCCTTTGTATAAACTCGTTGATACTCACATTATCAAAGGCTCGGTCTGCACCGTTGTGCTGAAGGACAGGTTTGCCACTTTATCCGTAAACCGATCTCAGAGGCGAAAAAGGACTTCCAGAAGGTGCTATTAAGACAGTTATTGGATATGAAGAGTCATCGTCCCAACTTGCTGTGTGGATGGCAGATGATGAAAACTACACCATCAGTTCTGATACATTTGTGAAATTTCCTTGCATCAGGATGAGCCCCTGCATAGAAAACATTGGTGTATATGCATTTGACCAGTCAATCTTCGGAATTATGCAAAAACATGCTTTTCACACGATTGGAATGGAACTCATCCCCACCCTGGTGAATCTGCAAATCACTGGACCATCTCTCACGGAAAGCGCCAGTTCGCCGGCAAGCTCGTTCAACTTGTATTGTTTTTTGTTGAAAGGGGAGATGGGAGAACGGATCACATCTCCAACAAGCTTGAAACTCGTCCAGAATATGCTGAAAAAATCACAGCTACCTTTCAAGAAAACTTGAAACCACTGAACATGAACATTTCACAGTCGATTTCTGATCTAGTTGTCCAACAATTGAAGGAATGATTATTTCATCGAACTTGAAAAGGAAAAACCCACCTTCGTACATCATCACTAAAATTTCATGCAGTTTGTCGGCCTCGGTAGCTCAATTGGTAGAGTGTCAGACTGAAGATCTGCAGGTAGCTGGATCGAAACCGGCCCGAGGCATCTCTTTTTGAACTCGTCATTTTTCATTTTTTGGTTGAAAGAGCCTTTACTGTTTTCTTTTGGTTTAGGAGTGAATTCCTTGCACTCGTTGTAGAATACTATTCCCCTGCCAACTTTTAGAGCAACATTGTCTTTGAACAACAATTTCTTGTGAGTTGATCTAGGACACATGTCTATTTCTGGAAATCAGGCGCCTGCGGTCATTCCCTATCAATTTACTCGTTCGATTGCACCGACTGGGATGCCACAATTAGCGCCTCAGATGCCAGGCCAGTTTGACACACCCTCTCCTTTATGTTCTCTCTTTTTTCCAATCCAAACATCTACTCAAAGAAATCTTCCGGGACAACTTGGTGGAGAGCCAGTTCCAGCGATGCCTCCTGTTCGAACGTATATTTTTGTTATTTTTGAGAGATTCACTACTTCGACAGCTACTTCGGCCAACCTCCTCCAGGATACGTTCCAGGAATTGGAAGAGGAGCTAAGCCGCTTCAATCTGGTTTGTTATATGTTATTTTTCAACTTTTCCACTTTTTCATTCATCTTTTTTTCAGGTGTCAAACAACAAACAGTCAATGCTCGAATCCGTCGTGATCAAGCACTAGCAATTGTGTCAACAGAAGAAAGTGTCGAGGATTTATCCGAATCACAATTTGATAGCTTTTCTGGATATGGAGGATCAGTTGTAAGTAAGAATATGCCGTACGAAGATGATGACAAGGAAGCCGACCGAATTTGGGACGAAATCGATGAGAGACTCGAAGGAAAGAGGAAGCGACAGCATGCTGCAAAGTCAGAAGAAGCCCTCATCAAAGCTAAAGCCGAAACAAAAGTCTCACAGCTGTATGCTGCTGAAGCTGCTGCCCTGCAAGTAGTTAGTGAGCAAGAGTGGCAGGACCTCCCTGAAGCACGGCGTATTGTCCGAAAGAAGCGAAAGGACATGTCCAAAGAGGTGTATACCCCCGTCCCCGATTCTGTCATCGTCGCGGAGTTCTCCAAAAATGCGACCGATTCATCCATCGACCCATCTTCAGGGATCACATCGTCCTTCGTCGCAAATCCTTCCATTTCATCTTCAATTGATTTCGCAAAAAATGCCATCGCCAGAACCATTATTACCTCTCTCACACTCGATTCTGTCTCAACACAAGTTGGTGGGCAAACAAGTGTGGACAAGGAAGGGTTCCTGACTTCGATGAAAGAACACACCCAGCGCACCCACACCACATTCGGAGATTCTGACAAAACTCGAGCCCTTTATCGTGCAGCATGCAAGTCAAACCCAAAAAGCGCTCCGAGTTGGATTGTCGCAGCGCAGTACGAAGAACAGCTCGGCCATTATGAGGAAGCCCGAAAGGTGATCAGCAAAGGCACTGTGGAATGCCCCGAATCGGAGGAGATCTGGCTGGAATGTGTTCGTCTGTTCGAACTCTCTCCGAACAAGCAGACCAACATCTCTCTCTCCAAAGACAGCGGATCATCGACAGCAGCCCCCTCGACAGGCAATGCATCCACTCAACCTTCCGAGCAGGAGAGCAAGTCTTCCTTGAAAAGTGGTCTGAGCACGTCGATCTTTCCAGTTTCACAGTCGACAGGAGCGGGAGGCACAACCACGTCTTACTTCTCACAATCAGATGGATCAGATTCTCTCACCAACAAAGACGTTGGAGTTCCTGTTGCGTCAAATCGACTCAAAGCAATTGCGCAGGCCAACAGAGGACTTGAGCATTGCCCACAATCTGTCAAACTCTGGCTGCGACTCGCATCGCTACAGGGAAACAACAAGAACGCCAAGTTGGGGGTTTTTGCGAGGGCATTGCAGGCTGTCCCACACTCTGTCACTCTCTGGCGAGCATGTATCGAGCTTGCAGATGCAGACGAAGCCAAAAAACTGCTCGAAAAAGCTGTTCTGGCGGTTCCAGATTCAACCGAGATGTGGATTTCGCTTGCCAACCTGCAGGAATACAACGAAGCGAAGGCAACAATCAATCGTTCAGTCAAACAAATGCCAAACGAGCCAAAACGGTGGATTGCGGGAGCAATGTTGGAAGAGAGACACGGAAAGAGTGAGAATGCAGCCAAGATGATCGCAACGTTGTCTCTTGTGCTCGAAAGACAGTCAGCACAGCAAAGTGCCTTCACACAAGAATATTGGCTCACCCAGGCATCAGATTGCGAGAAGGTTCAATGCAACGTCACTGCTCGTGCTCTGATCCGAATAGCTCTGAAGAACCGAGTTATGGACGAAGTAAACAAGAGGGAGTTCGTCAGTGTGCAAGAATGCATCGAACATGCCACACACTTCGGCAACGACTCCTTCTTCGAATGTGCTCGAGAATGCTTTGAGTGTGCCGTGTACGGCGAGCCGAACCCGCTCGCTCTGTACGAGCAATACCTCATGTTTGAGATGAACACTTGCCATGGCGATGCAAGCACCATCACACGTCTCTACAACCGGGCTCTGGAAACTGCAAAAGACATCAGTCGGTTGCCTCTCATTGTGGCGCGAGCTCTGAAGCAGCTGGGTGCTGGTGAGGATGCGAGAAAAGTCCTGATGGAGGCGTCTGAGAGACAGCCTAAAAATGAGTGGTTGTGGTTGGCTCGAATCAAGTTGGAAAGAGAAGATAACAACGACCAAGTTGCCCTCCAAGTTGCCCAACAGGCATACACACACTGTCCCTCTGTCGAAGGTCTGTTTTTGGTTCTTCTTTGTCGATGCTGAGACTTCATATTGTTTTGTCCAACCACTCTTCAATTTGTATCATTCTCTCCTCTCTTTCAATCTTCAGTCTGTGAGCAAATTGCTCGTCTCGTTCTTCGTGTCCAGGGGATTGATTCTTCCCTCTCAGTCATCTCCTCATTTACACAAGAAGTCCGCAGCTCATCACCACTCACCCTTCTCCGCGCTGCTCTTCTTGAACTCCAAAAGAAACCAACAGAGGCACTAAACTTGCTTGCCAGTGCATGTGAAAAGAAGAACGCTGCCTTCAACGTTCTCCTGGAATATGCCCTCATGTGTGAAAGGCATTTGGGTGTGGACAAAGCTCGACCTCGCTTCGAGGCCTTGACCAGCAAGTTCAAGACCTCTGAAGAAGCTTGGTTGCACCGCGTGTGGTTTGAGAGGCGGAACGGAAAAGGGGTTGATGGCATCATTCAGGATGGTCTGTCGAAAGTCTCGAACTCGATTTTGCTCCGAGCCGAACAGGTCGCCGTCTCAGAAAAAGACAGACGTTCGAATCTGAAGTTGATGCATACACAGCTCACTGATGTTGCAGGGAAGACAATTACATATCTTTGCATGGCACAGTATGCCACTGTTCTTTGTTATCCCTCTTTCTCTTCTCAGAACATTCTATCAAGGGAACAACATCGAGAAAGCGATCCAATACTTCACGAATTGCTACACTCTGGACAAAGCATCTGGTGATTATGGTGTCATGCTCTACAACGCCCAACTCCGAGCAGGACAAACAGAGCAGGCCGAGCAGACGAAGCAAGAGGTGTTGGGAAGAGGAAGGAATGAGGGGCTCACGTGGGATCGGGTCGCAAATGATTTGAGGCTTACTGATCAATCCGCCGAGCAAATTTTTGTTATTGTCTCTCATCTTGTTCCTATGACACTTTCTACGCCTCCGATTGTGCAGATTCCGGATAGTGCTTTTGCACTTCGTCCCAAAACTTGATCTTTGAGTCACATTCTCTTCATTTGACTCTTGAACCCGTTTTATTTTGAACATTTCACGAATGATTTTTTGATGATTCACTCCACCCACTCGAATTGCTGGCTGATTGTCCCTGTAAGTCAGGAAGAATGACAAAACAAGACAGTGAAGTGAAAGCAAAAAATCAAAAGTCGTCATCGTTTTCATATCCATCATACCGCGGTGGATCCGGGATGATATCGTCAATTACCTCGTCTTTCTTCGAATGGTCGTATTCTCGCTGATCGTAGTTGTAGAACCGATTTGAATCGGTCATCATTCCAACGATGAGATCACCACAGCCACAAGCAATCTGTGGACATCAAAAAAGAAGCAATGAACACACAAGATCATCGAGCGTAATCCGGTCTGGGACTTTTGGGCGAACAAGATCAAATATTTCATTCTTCACGTCCTCTGGATCGAATTCCATCATGATGTTGATGTCTTTGAGATGATTTACCATCTCGTGAACAAATGCATTGACCTCATTTACAGTAATGTATCCTCGTTGGTTGTAATCGAAGAGTCTAAAGTACAGGGTAAGTGACTGGATGGGCTGAGAGGATGGAAAAAGAGACTTCTTTTGTTTTCTTGTACCGGATCATGAGAATGAAGTTTAAGTAACTCTTAAAGTCCTGAAATAGATACAGTTGCCGAATAGAAAAATAAAAAGAGACAAGTTTCTTTTCAAAAGTGTTGAATTCGTCAAGAATGCGATTGATGAAGATCTTCGTAAATGAGCCATATCCATAGTGATACAGTTCCTGCTCTGATAATAGACCATCTTGGTCGTTGTCAGTGTTGATATAGTTTTCTGAAGAACATAAATAATTGTTAAAAGTCAAACCGTAAACTCTTCGATAGATATCCAGAGAGAACCAATTCATTAAAAGTTGATCCTCTGTAAGATCATCTTCTTTCATCATCATTAATTCCGACAGAATGGGTGAGGTGATCAAAGATTTAATGTAAATCCTTCCTGGGAGAGATAATGAACGAGAAGGGAATGGCCACACCATGATTCATTGGATCCAAAAAGAAGAAGAATTTGCGAGTAGCATGACAGCAGTAATACTGGTGCTCAGTTTCGTCAAGGTTCTTGAGGTGTGGGAATCGCGGCAACATTTCTTTAATAAATGCATCCAAATCCTGAAAAGATGAATAGATAAGGGAAAACTGATTCAGTGACATATTCATCTCCATTGGAATGTTGTAATGTGAGATTGATTCTTGTTTTTAGATAGAATTCTTGGGATTGTTCAAACTGAAAAAGAAATGAACCTTTTCTGAGGCAGTATTGGAAAAAGCTGATGATGCTGATTCTTCCCTGATCGTCTTTTTCCAAACCAAGGAATATTGATGGACTAAAATAATCCCCCACAGGACCTGGCACATTTCTCTTTACCTCGATATAATCATTGTATGTGATCTGTAGACAAGCGATGATCATGTATAAAATTTAGAACAGTGGATACCCTTCCATTGGAGTCGGGTGTTAGAGAAGCTTGGCGATGAAGTTCTTTCCAGAGTTTTTCAATATCACTGTTTGAAAGTGGACTTTGATATTTTGTTTGAATAATCTGTTTTAAGGCCTAGAACTATCAAGAGAAGATTCGTACAAACTTCATCTTTCACATAAACTTCAAGGTTCGTTTTTGATTGCCTTGTTGTGACGAGAGGCGCGATGAAATGCTCAGATGGATGTTTTTTCTCTGAACCTGTTGGAATGGGTTGAAACATTTGATCTAGAAACGAATGATAGTTGATAGGATCGATGGGTAGATCTGTTGATGTCGAATCATCATCATTCATTTATCTTTCGAATGTGATCGACCCAGTGATAGTGGAAAGATTTGAATGAGTTTACGAATCTGAGAATAGCGGCTCTTACACCTCACTAAATAATAGACTTCACGAACCAAGAACTTGAAAGTTATCAGAATGTTCTCTGTCAATTCGCTCTGGCTTATTTTTGTCATTCACAATTGTGAGGAGTGTCCTCTTTTTCCTCAAGAGTCGGATGATGAACAGGGTGCATTCATCAAGAGAACTGAGCATTTTCTCCTGATTGATGAGATAGAAAGAACGTGTACGATGAAATTAAGATTGTTTCTTGTTATTTTTGAGTGTGTGGTGAATGGCTTAGTTCAGTGGCTCGATATTGAATTTAATTTCCTGATTATCTTCTGTTGCCATCCCAACAAAGGTAAATGGCCATCCTTCAAGAACAATCGCATTGACCTTGATGGCCTGTGCGTCAGATCCATCTCTTGGCTTGGACATCATGATAGATGAGAGCATGATCACCAAAAAGGTGATTGCATCGAAGGAGTTCTGCTTGATATCCTTGACAATGATGACCTGACCATCTTGTTCAAATTTTGAACTCAAAAATTCTGAGAAGGAAAAATAGAGAACAGAAGAGAAGGATGGGACTGGAAAGAGATAATACCAGTTTCTTGGTTTGGAAATGCTCGCTTGAAATCATCTTCCATGTCTTCTGGAGAGTTCCATTTGGCAGCGCTGAGAAATGGTGATGAAAAAATGAGAGAGCAGACGAGAAGATGATGACTGGTTCTGTTGTCACATTTAAAGATGTTTTGATATTGTCAACTGGAGTTCCAACAGTAGTTTTAAAGAGAAGACCAGTCTCGTGAGGGGTACCACCTGTTTGCATTTCAATTGGATCGTTCCCAGGTTATTCATCATTCTCCAAAAAGTGGTAGAAAAGCTATGGAATGGATTACTGAAGTGTTTATTGAAAGGAATGTTCCAACTAGGTGAAGATTTCATGTGTATCCTTGAAGATATCATCTGATTGGGACTCCGACGTTTTGGTGGCAATATGGGCACTGTCCAAACAAAGTATTGAATGATGTCTGTTGAACTGTCTGTGTTTGGAACCATCTGCGCAAACACGATGGATGAAAAGCCTTGGCTATCGGATAAACAAGAAAATCGTCAAATCTGAATGAAACATACAACATTGCTTGTTTGGACAGTAAAGATCAGCAAATTCTTCAGAATTTTCCTCTTCATCAGGGTGTATTTCATAGCATATGCCACAACATCCCGCCAAATCGACTGAATCGAACGTTGACGATGACTGGGGTTGACTTGTCGATTTGGGCAATTGTACGCCAAACATCAACTCAAGATTATGCGTAATGGAGGCTTGAGGATCCCAGAATTGGAGATTCTGTGAGAGACGATTCTCGTACATGCTTGCAAGTTCCAAGGTTCCAAAAAAGGTGAATTTCGGAGGGGTGGTCATCGAAAGAGGATCAAACTGGATGACACTCGAAAGATTCGGTTCTGAGAAAGATGTGAAAACGTCGGAGCAGACCGATGATGATGCGTCGATGTTTGTCTGAAAATGTTGGATGAAGCGGGTCAATCACCATGAATGTCTTATCAATTTCATGAATAATTTCAAAGAATCCTGAACATTCTTCTGTCATCTTGAGGGAGAAAGAAATGGAATCGATTCAAACTGTCACGACAGCATCAGTACAATCGAAGAGCGTGACATGATCTGTCACCCCTGGATATTGTTTACATCTCTTTTCGAAGACTGGAATTGGTGTCACATTCACTGGGAATGCGCCAAGAATCTGTGGAATTTCAAGAGGATATTGGATTGGGACACTAATCTCGAATGGAATTGAACTCGGCTCTAGAGTTCGAAAGAGCAAATGTGTGAAGAGAGGGTTGGACGAGATGAGTGTACAGTTTGTGATTTGACGAAGTTCTTTGGTGATTAGTTCAATTCTATCGAAGTTTATACTTCCTGGAGATGGAGTTGGATGTCCAAGCTGACCAGACACATCGGAAAGAACACAAGCGCGCAGAAGTTCAGAGAGATCAACAAGAAAGTCGAGAACAGAACTCCTTTGTGTCAGTTTCTGGAACAACGGATGAATACCATGAAAAGAAGTCAAACTTCACACAAATTAAATTCCTTTCCCTGAAGAAGGATTCTCATATCATCTGAGCACGATATTGTGGCTTGGCTCAATGATTCACTTTCTGGAATTTCCACAGAGAGAGAAAACTCTTTCCCAAGGACTGATATGTAACCACACCAATGCTGGGTGTCGGGAACACGAAACATCAGTGGGAACTTTTCAGTAATGACCAATTCTTGGTTCATAGTACCGCGATCTTCGAAATGAAGCAGACATTCAAGATCGGGCCCTTCATTCTGGTATAATGCCATCTCTCTAGTCGGTTAAATTTCATAGATTCATTCATTCACAGAAAGTGTCAGAGGAAATTTCCCTGCTCAATTGACTATTCATTCCTGTTTCTTCGACTTCAGATGGACCAGTCTTGATTTCTTCTTCTATGTCATTGTAACCACTTCTTTTGCATCTCATTTCGCAAATTGATACGCTATTTTTGTTGAATCACTTTGATTAATCCTTGGTAAACAATACAGTGAAGTGGAATTGATTGACAGAAAAAAAAGTTGAAAAAAAGATCAATCCGAATCTGAATCAGAATCAGATCCGAAAAAGCTACTCATCGAAGAGTATTCATCTTTGGCATCACTTTGTCCACTGCTTGCTGCTGATGGTAGTGGAGATGGTGCTGGCGAAGCTGATGGTGACGGTAGGGGAGGTGAAATCATTGGAACTGAGGTAGGTGGTGGGGGTACGCCTCCCATTGGTAGGGGTGGTGGAGGGGGAATAGTTGGACCAGTGTTTGACACGGTACCTTCGATAAGTGGTGGCGCTGGAGGAACTCCACTTCCATCGCCAGAAGGAGCACTAACTGTTGTTGGTGCTGCATCACCAAGCTGTGTATCAGGAATCGAAGCCAATTTTTGTTCGAGATTTGATAGATTCACTTCTACTTGATAGATTTTTTCGCTGACCATTGAAAGCTTCTCGTCGCATGCTTGAATGAAGTGGTTGAGATGATGAACGGTGCTGATGATGAAGTTGTTGAAGTCAACAAGTATCTGCACAATATGGGAGATAAAACGAAGCATGAGGAATTGACGATGAATACAGAAAGATGAGTAAAGTGGACTCAACCTAGATGAAGGAACATACATTTTCTACAGGTGCTGGGTCGATTTTAGCATAATCGATAACTTTTCCAGATGAGACAGCCATGTCTGTGGTTCAGATCTTTTGAGTTTCAGAGAAAGAGTGCCTTTCATTATGAAGTGGAAAAATGTGTATAAAGTCCAAAAAATCCTCGAAGAGAACGATTTATTGGGCATCTGCTGGGGCTGGCTGTGCTTCACCAGCACCTTTCTCAGCTTCCTTCTTTGCGAGTGCTTCACGCCTCCTTCTTTCCTTCTCATCCTTCTTTGCCTGCTTCTTTCTCTCTTCTTCAGCTTTTGCTTCCGCGATTTTCCTCTCTTCCTCCATCAACTTGTTGAATTCAGCCGCTCCTTCCTCTATCCATCCTCTGAACACTCCTGTCAGCTGTGGGTCATCAATCGCATAGCTGACGGGTTTATCACCTCCAGTCTTCTCCACACTGAACCGTTTGGCGAGGAGAGTCCCAGCTGCTATTTCGTCTTCTCCGATCTGAACCAACACAGGAATCATCATCGTCTTCAGAGCAGAGAATGTCTTTTTACCACTGCAATCTCTTTCTGTCCAGAGGTGCACGCGAAACCCTTCATTTTGGAAGCGCTGTTCGATCCTCAGCATTTTCTTCATCACGTCGACGTTCTCCACCCAGTCCTTTTTGAATCCAACTGGGCACACACAAATATCCGCCTTTCGTCCTCCAATGATGCCCAGACTTCTCCATTTGTCTTCTGAAGCAAGTGAGACGATTCGATCAAAACCAATTCCGAACCCAATGGCTGGGACACTTCCCATAGATGGACTCAGAATACCAATCAAACTATCGTATCTTCCTCCTCCAACGACAGTTCCAAGTGACTTTCCAGTTGTGTCCTGGAAGATTCCTTCAAAGATGAGCCCAGTGTAATAGTCGTGTCCACGAGCGAGTGACGGTATGAACGAGATGGCGTTGCCATACCCACACTCAGAAACAACATCAAACACTTTCAGAAGCAGTGCGAAGGCTGATTTGACTTCTGAGAATGTCGGGAAGTCAACAGGGTCTGCCATTCCTTCGTAATATCGTTCAGGGGCAATGATGTACGACTCAAGGAGTTTCAGACGACGAACGAAGGCCGGAACATCACCCGAATCTGTTTGGGTAGCGAGGGACCACCTGTCAGCGGCCGGGTTGAGGAACGAGAGAATCTCGACGGATTTTTCATCTAATCCCTTCTTCAGAAGTTCTTTGGCGACTTCTTCCCATGATTCTTTGTCGAGTTTATCGATTGAACTGCAGCATGTCATTTGGAGAGCTGACGGAACGCCGGCAATCATCATCATACTGCGGAGGAGAATTCTGTGATTGAGGAGGATGGAAAAGGAAGGAGTAACAGAAAGAGCTGTGAAGATTTCAGCCAGAATCAGAATAGTCTTCACATCGGCCATGTCGGGGATGTCGTTCCCAACAATATCGAAATCAAATTGGAGGAACTCACGGAAACGGCCTTTTGATTTGGAAACATTCTCTCCACGATAGACCTTCCCATACTGATAGCGAGAGAAGCTTCTGATATTTCGCTGGGCTACGTAGCGAGCGAGCGAGACAGTCAGATCGAATCGCATCGAAAGGAGCTCGCGTTCGGTGGTCTTTGTGTGGTCTTCGTCAATATTTGTTCTTGGCATGATATCGTAGATTTGCTTGTTTGTCTCTTCACTTGCCTTTGCATTCAGAATCTCACGTCTTTCCATGACTGGTGTATCCAGCTTAGGGATGCCGTGTTTCTTGAAAACTGACTCAATTGTGTTCAAAACCCAGTCACGTTTCAACATATCTTCAGGTGCACAATCTTGCATTCCTTTTGGTTCCTTCAGTGTGAAAGTTTTGGCAGCTGGAGTTGGTGTTTGTTCCGTCATCTATAGAGGAAACGATGGAAGAGAAAAATGAATAATAAGCGAGGTGAAGACAAAAAAATTGAGAAATAAATCGGAATGAGAGAATTGTACCTGTGAAGTAAATCGATGAAATTGATCTTCCCACGAAATCTTCTCCATTCTTTTCATCTAGTTATCATTCGTTCTTGTGGTGGTTTTCGGGTTTGAATTTATCATTAGATGTATTTTGTCTCATTGTTTCGCATGGTGCATCAATCTCTCAAGGAAAAAAATAAATTACTTATTGGGTCAAACCAAAAATCAACGTATCGACAATGAAGGTTCCACTATTCGACACCTTTCAAACACATCACCTTTATTCACTCCTTCGATCTTTCTCCAGTCAATATTTGTCGAAAGAAACAAAACAATCGCCAATCAAACGACAACTGAACGTTTTCTTCCGAGTTTCTGCATTCATTTTCGTCGCATTGGGAGCTTTTTGCATATTTCGACGAAAATATTCGATATTCTCGCTCTTTCTGATTGTCACGCTCTTCCTTTGTTCGTGTTTCGGTTGTTACTTCACGCGATATCAAACACGGCACACACAGCTCGTAAAACTCTTAGACTCAATCGAATATCAAACTGATTTCGTGGCTGATCACTATACAATTCGTGTTGCAGAGAAAATACTCAACCCACTCAAGATTCCTCTCGACGAAAGAAAACGAAGTCAATTTTTCCTCTCTCTCCACTCAATCATTCGTCGCAAAGATGATCCTCCCAACTACACATGGCCAATTTTCTTTTTTGAGCATGAAATTCCCCAAAACCTCCTTGAACAGCCTCAGTCACATGACACGTCGTCATCTCCAAGTTTACCTGCTTTACCACAAGCTGAATCGTCCACTATACAACAGTCTCAGCCTGTTTATACACGTCCAATTCCACCACGGACGATCACCAAACCGATAAATACCTTGCCCCCTCTCCAACGATTGCCCAAACCAGAATCATTGAATAATCCTATTGAACGAACATCACCTCCTCCAAACCAAACAATTGGTGCAATATCACGTTTTCAGAATTTATTAAGTGAAGTTGGTGAATCTCTTGCGACGGACAAATTGAAGAATCGGTTTTCTCCTATTTCTCTCTTTCACTCCTCTAGAATTGCATTAGTCTGCTTTAAATGTCATCACCATGTCGGATTTGTAGCATATCACTGCTTAAAAGACTTGCGTATCCTATTTTCTTCGATATTTCTCCAGGATATCAATGCCCATATTGTGAGGCTGTTAACAACACATATTTACTCTTCCGTCCAAACCAACAAAGTCTATCAACTACTAACAACCCATCTCCGCCTGTATCACCTGAAAACATCCTCCCACTTGAAAGCGTAGCAGAGAATCGTCCACACGATGATTGATCGATGCAAATTGACGCTGTAATGAAAATTCTGGACTAAATGAAAAGAGATAGATAGTATCAGACAATCTACAACTGAGTTGAGTCCTATTTTCTCGGGATCAACCAATAAAGTCCAGAAAACTTGTCGAAAACAACATCGTTGATTCTCTGGAACATTCTGTTCTCGTCTTTAGTCTTTCCTATTGTCACCTTCCTTCAACTTTTTAGACAAATTCTTCAATGAGATGAAATGGAACAAATACGTTTGACAGAACTTCCGTAAACAAGAAAGACAAAAAAGGCTGTTTGAAATGGAAACGGCCAAGAACAGATAACAATGGACTCAAAACCCAAAGTTCCGTTCATTGGCTGATTGTTTCATTTCAAAGCTATAAAAGAACTTAATGTGCAGCACTTGCCAAAAGAGAACAAAAAGCGGAGTCTGCATTGGACGTAAGATTGGCGGGTGTGTCGTATTCGAGAAGGAGCCCACCTCCGAGAACCAATATTCGATCAGAATCCATGATTGTGTTGAGTCGATGCGCAATCACAATCACAGTCTTGTCCGAAAACTGCTCTCTGATAGTTTTCTGAATCTTCTCGTCTGTTTCCACATCCACACTTGCTGTTGCTTCGTCCAGCACGACGATCTTACAGTTGTTCAGAATCGCACGAGCAAAGCACAATAGTTGCCTCTCTCCGGCTGAGAAATTGCTTCCTCCCTCGACCACTTCAGAATCGAGTCCGGCAGGCATGTTGGCAATCACGTCTCTCATTTCAATCAGATCCAGAACTTCCCAGATCCGATCGTCACTTGCCTTTCCGGCGATGTCCAAGTTGTATCGGACGGATCCTGTGAAGAGAGTGGGGTCTTGAGGAATAATTGCAATTGACTGTCGGACTCTGCTCAGGTTAACTTTGGAGATGTCCACTCCATCAATCAAGACGCGGCCGCCGTTTGGTTCTTCGTTCGGATCTGGCTCAATCGGCTTTCCAGTTTGCATGTCGAATGATTTGGGAATCAGTGTTGGGTCGAGTTCGACAAGACGGAAGAGTGCAAAGAGGAGGGACGATTTTCCTGCTCCTGTTCGACCACACACGCCGATCTTCTCGCCTCCTTTAATCTCAAAGTTGACTCCTCTCAGAACGAATGGAAGTCCTGGTCTGTATCTGAATTTCACGTTCTCAAAAGTCACATCACCGCGCTGAGGCCAGCTTTGTTGAACTTTCTCCTTCGATCCCTTCGATTCCTGTGGGAGCTTCCGAGAGTAGAAATCGATTCTTTCAAACATCGTCATCTTCGCGTCCAAGTCGAGGACGTTGTATCCGATGTATCCGGCTGTTTGAGAGAAGATGGCAGCTGCTGTGATTGAGACACCTAGTTGAGCGTTGCTCATGAAATTCCATCCAAGAATCACAACGCCTGCCATGAAGCACGATGACACAAGCGAAGTGTAGAGCTGGTTCGAGTTCTTTCCTTCGCTGAAGAGAACAGTGAGTGTGGTCCAATGGTCGAGAGCCTTGTGGAATCGTTTCCTCCAGACTCCCTGCAGGTTGTAGTTCCGAAGGGTGGTGAGACCAGCTCCCGACAGGATTTGGGAGTACAAAGAGATGACAGGCGAACGAGCCATCGAATTCTGTCGCATGAGGTTTCGAGATGATCGTTGGAAAACGATGAGGATGATGAAATAGACCACCAGAACAGGAAGTCCGACAAACAAGAAGAAGGGAGTGTTGATCGACACAATAACAATCTGCCCGAGCAAGTCTGTCACCTGTCGAAAGACCAGAGACAAGAATTGAATCAGGGACGTGTCTGTCTGCGAAAGGTCTCCCGAAAATCGGTTCAAAATGCGGCCGACCGGAGTGGTGTCGTAAAACGATGGTGGGCATCGGATGACGTGGCTCAGCAGAGTGTCGTGGACGATCTTGTTGGAGCGTTTCGCTCCAGCCGAAACAAAGCACATTCGAAGCATCATCAGGAAGAGAGCGACGGCTGTCAATAAAGAGTATGATATGATCTTCCATTGATAGTTGATGCCTCCGAAGAATGTGTCGCTGGGGATGGTTGAGAGCCAGAACGACTGGAAAGTCGGCATTCCTTCTGCGACGAGGTTGAAGAGAAGAAAGAAGGGAAGAAGAACGACTGGGAACATGGTGGTCAGGAATCGGAGATAGACAATTGGTGAGACTCCCTTTGTGTTCTGCTCTTCGTCGGATATAATCTCTTTTCCAGCTTCTGCCTCGGCACCGGTTTCAAGATCTTGGAGAGTGATTTCTTCCAGCTTTTGGGTTGGTTCAGGTGATTGGGACGGGTCAGGTGTTTCGGATTTGTCTTTGGGAGGATTCTCGGTGATCACGAACCGATCAAAGTTGATTCCCTTTTCTTTCATTTGTTGGTAGTTTCCCTCTGCGACGAGATGACCATGGTTGAGGAGAATAACTTTGTCGGCACGATCAAGAAACTGAAGTTGATTTGTTGTTAGAATCACTGTTTTCCCTCTGAGGACACCGCATATGCACTCGTTCATCAGAAACTTGGCAACGTGGGCATCAACAGCAGAGAGAGGATCGTCCAGGACGATAATGTCCTTGTCCGCATAAACAGCTCTTGCGAGTTGGATCCGAGCCTTCTGGCCTCCACTGAGGTTTCCTCCCTTCTCTCCAATTGCTGTTTGGTCTCCAGCCGACAGCAATTTGAGGTCAGACACCAGCGAACATGCGCGAACAGTTCGGATGTATTTGTTTTCATCGAATGGAGATCCGAAGACGATATTGTTTCGAACAGTTGTGTTTGCAATCCACGGAGTTTGTGGGCAGAACGTGATGCTACCGTCAATCGAGACAACACCATTCACTCGATCGATCTCTCCCGTGATGGCCGCACCAAGCGAGCTTTTTCCGCTTCCAACACCTCCGACAATCATGGTCAGCGAACCCTTCTCAATCCGAACGTTGATGTTTTGGAGGGTGAGATTGGTTGGGTTAGCTGGCGTGGGTGAAGGTGATAGAGGTTGTGTATTGAAGATTGATTCTGGCTCGTTTTTGTGTGTGGAGGGCTCCATGGGGGGAGATTCGATCGGATTGATGGCTGTTGGATTGAACAACGACGATTCATCTTGAGTCTGATTCACGCTTGAGACGGAACCTGTTTCATTTGTTGATTTTGTGTCGTCGACATCATTTCCGTTCGCGAGAACCTTCGCCTCTGCCTCCTTCTTGTCACCACCAACGACTTTCAAGGCAGCTGGTGGGTCCGGCCATTTGAACGACCCTTCAGAGATCTCCACAGCCACGTTGTGTTCAGACGGTGTGCCTCGTTCCTCAACCTGCATTTCGGGCAGGAGGAGGAATTCCTTGATTCTCTTCGACGACAGATACACCATCGTGATTCCTTGGAAGTATTGCGGGACGTTGTTGGCTTCCACTGTCATCAAAGTCAGATACCCGAGGTTAGGAATAACACTGGACGCAAACTGTTCCTTTGTGATTCCACTTGTGAACACGAATAGCGACAAGGTTGCTCCATTCACGAGTTGGGGGACATTCGACACGATTCCATTTGACATACAGTAACTCCTACATCCGACTAATGTCTAATGACATGACATGACAATCTTTCTACCAGTTTTTCTCGACAACCCAACAAAATTGAGACTTGCAGTTTTCAGCATTGTCAATGTTGAGAGGGATACTATCTGTTTCTGAGATTTGCTAGAATGTGTGACGGCTACCTATTTCGGAAATCACACACCAAAACATACCTTGGTCAAAAAATGGAGTTTTTCTTTCCAACGAACAGGCGATTCCACATTGGTCTACCTCCAATCGAGATGAACTCGATCGAGTAGATGTCAACTTTATTCACGTGGGTGAATGTTTGATGCAGAATGAAAAAGTGGCGAAAATCTCCTCAAAACTGTGATTTTTGACCGAATTGCCAAAAGTGAAAGTCATCGAAAAGGCTTGCAATTTCCAGAAGGAATTGGGTGCTTCGAACCTTCCACATTGCTGAAAACCAGATGTCTTAACTTTGCCGGGTTGTCGAGAAATACTGTTCGAAAGTTTGATTTGACACGATATTAGACATTTGTCGGAACCAGGAGTTACTGTATTGAGCCAGAACATGTACCAAAACGTTTGTTTCTCTTGGGCACGTCGAGCTAAACCAATTTTGTCCATGAAGACATTCTCGAGTCCGCTGAATTTCACGATGCGGATTCCTTGGAGGATCTCGTTGGTGATCTTGTTTCGTTTGTCTCCACACGCCATGGATTGTTTCAATGCCTTTGCAGCGCGACCGACACAAAGGGTGGAGAGTGGGAGGAAGATGGCCAGGACTGCAATGGAAATCAATGCTGTGACGCCAAAGTCGAGAACAACAAGAACAAAAGGAACAATAATCTGGAATGGGATCAGCGACGAGTTGAACGGCATAAAAAGATAATCACCAACAATGATAGCGTCTGAAGAAACCAGTGAGAGCATTTTTCCGGTATCAATGTTCGACTGTGAATTGATGTTCAGTTTCATCGTCTTTTCGTAAACTTGTGCAATCAGTGTTGCACGAGCTGATCCCATATAATGGAAAAAATGTCGAACAGCAAATGACTGGCAAAATCCCGTCAGGAAAGGGCAGAGGATTAAAATGATGGCAGGAGCGAATGGGAAGAGTATTGAAGGATCACTATTTCGTTTATCCACTGTAAGCAGCATAAGTTTCATCATTGCAGGTTGCAGAATTGTGAATACAAACAGAAGTGCCTTGAAAAGGAGGCCAAGCGCGACACGAGGTCCTGCCACTGGACCGAGCAAAAGGCGGCCGATACTTGGTGGTTTCACTCGTACATCTGGTTGTTGAACTTGCTGGGTGCCTTCTTGTGTTTGACTGTTGTCAGTTTCGGCTGGTGGCCGAAGAAGTTTGGCTTGTTCTTTCAAATAGAGATTGGCTTGTGTATTCCAATGTTTCTCCATTATTGCCTTCTTTGCAGATATTCTATCTCGTTTACCACATTCGTAGATGTCCTTGTCAGTGATCGGCGAGCGACGACAAACAAATTGCCAGAAGAAGCAGAAGAAGATGTTCATGAGAAAGTTGTGCTTATCTTCCGTGTTGGGTGCTCGAACAAATTCGTCGGGTTTATCAAATGAGAATTCATTCTGGTCTTCTGTTGGCGCCCCATCGGCGAGGCCTTGTGTTTCTGTTTCCTGCATTGATTGGACAGACATGGCTCTCTCAAATCAGTAAAAGATCACGAGTGAGCTCTGAAAAAGGTGATAGGGGGATGTGGTAGAGTTAGGATAGAAAAATGTGATTCGGTAGCAGATGAGGTCAGCTAACAAGTATCAGTATGGGATGATCTTTCGTGACATGGTTTGATTCAAACAAACAATGATAAAATGATGAAATTTGTCTGCAACTTTTCCTGTAATGTTGACAAACGATTAACAGCGACTACTCTTGCAGGATCCTCCGAGTCGAGACTCATCTTTGAACGACGTTCATTTGTCGAGGATGTCTTGATGTTTACAGGATATATCCGCGAATTCGAGAAGAAAAAGTGATGATGATTGCTTTTTGGAAAAGATGCACCCTCAGAACAAACACATATTCATGAGCAGGACTTGTGTCGAAGATCAGTGGGAACACGACAACACGCAATGTGCAATTAGTTTGTGATCATGGTTTGATCGTTCTCTTTTCTCAAATCGAGGGTCATACCAAAGGTAAACTGGAATTCGGCCACATTCCCACACAAGAGGTCGTTTGAGGACAGATTTGACCGTATCTCGATGTGGAGGACTCGTGTTAGGTTTCTCACTCGATGGATCATCCCATAACTAAACTTCTAGTGTCTTCAACCATCCATCGTCCACCTTTCCGGAGGGAATACGTTTCTTTCTCCCAAGAAAGTATCCCCTCGCCAATAGGCACACCTACATCCTTTTCTAATCATGCCGACCTTCAATCAAGATCATGAGAAGAAAGAATAACCATCAAGTCGTCCCCCACAATATCACTGCCTTTGACATTTTCATACACTCATTGACATCCTCCTCAATTATTTTTTCAATATTAATCAGTTAACTCAAAACAGTTTGCGATCAACCCTAACATCGATTTAAATTGCACATCAGTTGGTTTCGATGGGTCGGCAAATTAAAATGAACACGAAGAAAGGGGAGATCATCATTCCACCAAGTATTTTATCCACAGTATGCTCTATTTCCTTCTCAGATTACTCATATTATCCCAACTTCATCAGAAAAGCATAGCAATTAGTGAAGTGACACTTTGGAGAAGAGAATTCTGATCCTCCAGTTTCTGTCTGTTTTCAGTTTCCGGGAAAGGTGAATCACTTCACTTGTTGCTATGCTTTTCTGATGAAGTTGGGATAATATGAGTAATCTGAGAAGGAAATAGAGCATACTGTGGATAAAATACTTGGTGGAATGATGATCTCCCCTTTCTTCGTGTTCATTTTAATTTGCCGACCCATCGAAACCAACTGATTGCGTGTTATCGTGTTCACACTGATTCGAGACATTGAATAAAACAGCTTTTTCAGGCTTATGGTCTTGTTCCTCCGGAATTCAATCTAAAAATTGCATATCTATGAATCACTAATTTTGTTTTAGAAGGTGAAAAACAATGAAAAACTGAATCTTTGTGATTACTGCGATTGATCAACCCATGTGATTCAGAATGGAACAGTTTTTCAGTAAAGCACTCTCTCAATGCCCATTCGCGGAGATTCCCATCGGTCAATACTCTTTTCCAATCTCTACCCCCATTATTTTGGCCTTGCTGACCATCCTTCTCATCATCACTTGCCCATGTTGTTTGTCACTTCTCTTGCATTTATAGAACCTTCAACTATGCTTCACAAGGGGGACGAAAGCGCACAGCCAAAGCTACGCCAACGATTGGGATTATTGGTCTTACTGGATCAGGAAAAACTGCTCTTTTCTACACTGTCTGTTCTCGTCAAATCCTCATATTCTCAATCTTCAAAGCTCAAAGAAGGGGAAACTCCTGAAACATTTATGTCAGAAAAAGAGAATTCTGCAATATTTGATCTCTCTCACTGCACAGTATCTCGTTTTCATCTCCCCACAAAATACAAACTCACTTTTCTCTCTCAAAATGATCTAGAACAAAAAGAACTCCAATAAAAAGTATCAATATATCGATTTTCCAGGAGCTGAGAATACAAGACAAAAGTATTTCCCTTTCATCTCCCTCAATTCAACGACATCTCTCAGATTCTTCAATCATCCTGATTTCCCCAATATCCGTAAACTAGTCTTTTTAGTTGATTCTACATCTTTCAAAAAGGATGTTCCCCGAATTGGATCGTCTGTAACTTCTTTCGCCTCGACATTTTCACTCAACTCCAAGATTCTTCTATTCGATCCTTACATCACCCACACTCATCAAAAAGAAGACGCCTATCATGATTGCTTTCAACAAACAGGATCTTCTCTATCTAAAGAACAGCGATGACGATAGTGATGACTCAGAATCTGAACCAGACAAACATGGAGAACAAAACCGAAGAATTACACACAATATTGTCTCTCTCGAAAAAGAAATGTCTGTGTCTCCTCTAGTAGTTCAATGTTTTTATTGGTGATTGTAGCAACAAGATTCGTACCGCTAAAGCCAGTGTGACAAGAGATCTTTCTGATGCTGTCCCCATTGCTGATGACCAAAAGAAGAAATCATTCTTCAGTTTCTTCTCTCGATCAAAACCATCTCCTCAAACGGGAAAGGTCGATACAATTGATTGCTATGTGACATCAACAATCGGTGAAGAATTCTCCCTCCGTAGCGCCGAATGGTTTGCACACTCTTTTGTTCATCTTATCAGTCGCATTGATTGGTGTGAGTGTTGTGTTATTCAGAAGTCCCTTGAGCCTATTATTGATTTTGTCTGTTCTTCATGAGTGCCTCACTTTAGTTTTGAAACACTTCACGAGTTTTTCCAACCAATTTCCGAAGATTCCGGCAAGAGATAACAATAACTTACAGATCTCTCTTTCTTGACATGTGATAAGAACAGTTCGTATGGAATCTAAATGCGATTGGGCTCATCGTGGATCTGGAGGACAGATGCCGAAATAGGCTTCTCTTTGAGGATGGCCTTTGTGCGCTTGACAGTATGTGGATCTCCACAAATAAAAAATTGGGAATTCTTTGGAGTGTCTATCATGCTGTGGCAGAGGAATGATGAAAACAGGGAAGGGATCAGACCAGGTGATGATTGTTGGAGATAGCTCGCCCTCCCAAAGGAAAGCTTCTCCTGATTCTGGAATCTGTGTTCAGGACAAACGAGAAGAGACAGCGAGTAAAAAGACAAAAACGCACAAACCCAGTCACACATCGTCTCATTTGTCGTTAACTCTCCAACCGCCCCAGCATCCCTCAAGAGGTATCCAAAACGAATGCAACTCAGGGGATGATGCATCCCATCCTTATTTGGAGTCTCGTCTGCATTCCCTTTGACACTCTGACTCTCCCCGAGTGAGTTTGTCGGTGTCTTCCTCCGTTGCTCGGGACCAACATCCAACCCATACTGAATGCTCCCAATCGACATGTCAGAAACGGAGATGTGCTCTTGACGACCAGTGACTGGCGATTGTTGGGAGGGTCTGCCATAAACAAGGTTGGGGCGTTTGTTGTTGGACTTTTGGCGAAATTCTGGGTAGTTGCTGAAGTCGACTCCTTCGTTTTTCAGCATCTCTCCCACAATCGCACGGATTTCGGCAGGAAACATGATTTCGCGAGCATTTCGGTTGATCGAGAGAATTCTGATGCGACGAGCGAGGCATCCGTGCATGTAACAATCAAAGGCCGACCGAAGGACGGACAAGGCAGGAGAGAATCCACAGCCAGACGCGATGAAGACGAGGTCGTCGCCAGGTCGAGTGAGATCAAGACTCGACCAGAAAGGAGGGATAAGACCTGAGTGTGGCCTGCTCAACATAACAGGCACTCCTTCAAATGCGAGCGTCTCCAAATTTCCTGTGAATCTCCCTCGTCCCTGTCGAACGAGAAGCTGAAGAGTGGAGTTGTGGCGAGATGATGAGATCGTGAATATGTTTGGTGAATCGTACGAAAGATGTTTGCCTTCTTTAAACAATCGCTGAGATTTGGTCCCAATTTTTGGAACTCGAATTGAGACAATTTCGGCTGGTTGGCGATTTTGGGGCTGCCACTCCGAAGGCAAGTCTGTCTGAGGGTTAACTCTGGCAACGGTCAAAT
Source organism: Blattamonas nauphoetae (assembly GCA_033064195.1). Lineage (NCBI taxonomy): Eukaryota > Preaxostyla > Oxymonadida > Blattamonas > Blattamonas nauphoetae. The sequence continues at coordinate 31,624 of JARBJD010000136.1, read as the reverse complement.
GGTCATCAATGTGCTCTTCATCCCTTTCTAGCAGCGCTTCCTGTTCGGTTGCGTCCTTTTTCTCCTTGCCCTCGCCACTGAAGCTTAGTTCAATGCAATATGCTCTGTCTGCAACCCAGTAAGCTGATGTAATTTTCCACCAACCAGCACGCTTGTGCTGATGACAATGTTCAATTATTGAATGCACTGTGGCATAAATACTCCCAGCCAGCAGGTAGAGAGGGATGATAAAATGGAGGATCGGTAAAAGATGCTTTGAATCAGGCCAAATTTGATGTGTTGCCCCATTTGGGAATTTTAAAGTGAGTCCATGATAATACCTGAAAGGCAAGGATGAATGAAAAGAAGAAAGCTGATACCCGAACCCGTACACAACGACATGGATCATGACCGCAAAGTACGCAAGATACATAAAATTATGAAACACTCGCCACAAACGCCATGGAATACATCCTTTCTTCCGAGGAAGTTGTCGTAATGCAGCAAATGCGGCCACAATCACAAGAAGAAGAGACCCGAGTCGAGCCGTCAGATGTGCCCATTGAAAGTCATAAAACACAGTTTTAATACAACCAGGAAGGTACTCGTTACGGCACCATGGATCAAAGAACATGAGGAACAGATGGAGGAAGATGAGAACGAACAGAAGCCAAGTCAACTGGAAAAAAATACAAGAAGGAAATGAATACCCATTTATGGAGACCCATCATGATCGAATATGAGATTGACCGTTCAATCCATGGAATTTGAGCCCCTGTCATCAACAGGAAGGTGAATACAGTCAAGGCTTGAAACGCAAAGAACTTTTGTACATCGCCGACGCCGAGAGATGGTGGTGCTTCGTCAAGTTTGGAAGGTTTCAAAGTGAAGAGAAAGAAGGATGCAATGATGGGAAGACCAAAGAATAGGATTGTGAAGAGTCGAGAGAGAATTCGCCAAGATTTTTGTGGAACATAAGTTTTTGGTATAGAAATGGCAACTGATTTTTGTTCCATCGAAGGTTCAAGAAAAGAAGACAAAAATGTCGACTGGTGAGAAAGGAATGAGCTTTCATGGGTTTGATCAGGACCTTCCATGTCTGAGAAACACGAAATCGCTACTAGTTCAATTCAAAAAGAACCTGCATACACGGAGGCTATAAGACAACCTCTTGGTTTGTGTTTAGTACGACATTCGACCATTCACCATTTCTCAATGATTTTTCTCTGATATTCATCTTCATAGACACTGTTCGTCTCGCCCTTGGTGAAAGAGTCTATGTTAAACTTCGTGGTGAGAGAGAATTACGAGGAAAACTTCATGTACTCCTTTTCTTTGTCATCTTTTCGTCACCAAAAGGGATTCGACCAACACATGAACATTCTTCTCTCCGATGCCGAAGAAACCATCACTCATATAAAATTCGATCCTGTCACAAATGAAGAAATTACATCTGTTTGAATCGATCTTCAACTCATCTGTCTCAGAAAACCACTAAAACCTCAGAGATGATCTTTGTTCGTGGAGATCTTGTGATTTTGGTGTCCATTCCACGACGAGCAGCGTGATTTTTATTTGATGTATCATTTAATCTTCATTCTCTTTCACTGTCACAAAGCAACATCGTCAAACTGGCAATCTCTGTCATTTCACCTCTTAAGACCACCAAAACTCTTTTTTTTCACTTCACTTGATGAAATTTCATTTTTTCGATGTCTTCTATTGACCTGGAACAGCCTCCATCGATCACAAAATTCATTGTGACCCTATTTCACGGGAGCGGAGGTGAAACCCGGAAATAGATGTTCGCAAGAATGAACATGAGTGAAAAGCGAGACTGAAATGGTAATTCAATCAGAAGGTGAAGTGGTTCGAAATATTGAGAAAAATAACTCTATCTGAATAAAGAAACCCAGAAAAAGAAAGACTGGCTGTGAGGCAAATTATCAATACTATCTTCGCCTTCTCAACACTTCATGGAGGTTGGCCTGCGGTAACAGAGGGTTGAGGTCGTCATCAGAATCCGTGCTGCTGTTTGTATTCACAGAAGGACTCTCTTCATTTCGATCGTTTTGTTGGGCATATGCTCGTGGATTTCTGCGATTTGTTGCCTTGGGACGAACTCTAGCTCCTGCTCGAACAGACCATAGCAAATTTTCTCTTTCGGCTTCCCTGGCTCTTCTCAATTCAAATTGTCGTTCAAGTTCACGTTCCAATTGAGCAACATCATCTTCAACTGTCGAGTCTTGGCCAAATCTTAGCCCACTTGACAAAAGTGGCCGAGTTCGTCTGTCGAGGTCCGGACTGGGTATATCATCAAGAGATGTTTCTGAATCCGAGCTTGAGCTCAGAAGGAGATCGTCCGCAGAGTTCAGAGGGTCGAGACTCCCCCCTGATTCTTGTATCTCCTTCTGTTTCTCTCGGATTCGTTCTCCTTTTCGGAGCGATGATAATATCTTTTCTTTCTCACTCATGTTTCTTTGGCGATATTCTCTCGGATCCATCCAAAGTTTAGAGCAGGAACGGGTAATGTAGATCCCAATTCCGAACACGAGGCCTGAAATGATGATGATCAACAGGAGGACTTGTCCAATCAATTTGAATGCTTGCGCACCCGGAGATGGTCGTCTATACCTATCGTCGGGTGTTGGTTTTCTCGGTTCTAGCAATTCTTTTGGAGGGAGATCGTATGAAATTGACTCGTTGTCAACATGGAACATCATTCCCAATTTTGCATCGAAAAATAAGTTGGCATTGTCAACAAACACATCCACAGCACAGTATGCTGTTTCAATCTTCATGCTATCCGGATCGGATTGGTCGTACGGGACTTCCTTTCGAGAACAGGTAAACCATTCATTCTACATTCTTGATTTTATGGAAATATTCATACAACATATGGGGGATGTGTCTTCCAAACACGATTATCTGTGAGGCCTTCAACACCTGGTCCATAGAATACTTGGTACTTAAACCGATCTTTGAAATATTTGCGTTGAGACTGGACATAGAAACTAAGTTTGAACCTAGTGAATGTCTCAGTTGAGTTTCTAGGTGGTGGTTTGACTGTGCAGGCAAATACTTTCCGTTTCCACACATCTTCTTGCTATAGGGATTGGGAGAGAAAGTCGATGTGGGAGAAAGATAACATGATGAAAACATTTGAAAAAATACAATTACGGAGTGGCATCGAGGAAAATGAGTGGCAAAAATGGTAGGAAACGACAACACTAAAATGAAGAATGTCATTTCATCAAGGAGGGTCGATCCCTTTGTTCACATGGACGATGATGCATTCAATTCAGTACCTCGTTTGTTTTCATTTGCATCCTCATTATGATCATTTTTGTTTTTCTTTTCTAACTTTCCTTCATTTTTAATCATTTTCTGAACGAAAATCATTGTTGTGCCAAATTCAGCCCCTCTCCCACCTATCGAGAATCAGGACACCTCACAAACAACTCAAAATCAAACTGACTATCCTATTCCCCCTCCTCCACCGTCTCTCGACTCCTCTCGAACAGGTTTGATCTCTCGCCTTTTTATCCCTATCAATAACATATTCTGTCATAAATTGATGTGAAATTCTTTCATTTTACCTACCAGATGGGGCAGGACTTGTGAATCCTTCAACAATGGGCACAAATCAGATGTTCATGCAGATGAATCCAGCCATGATGCAAATGACTCCACAACAACAAGCGTACATGCAACAATATATGCAACAATACATGCAACAAGCAATGATGATGCAACAAATGCAGTACATGCAAGCTTATGGTTATCCTCAACAACCAGGTGCACAGCTTCAATCACCAGCGATGCCGATACCACAAGCGGGAATTCCTTCAAATAATGTTCTCCCTGCACAGAATATGATTCCTTCTTCATATTCAAGCACTCCAATTACTCCATCATATCAACCTCAATCGCAAACAAGTCATGCAGGCCCACCGCCTCCACCGACAGCATCTCTTCGGGAACTTTACCTGGGAAACATCTCCCCTGATACAGAAGAATCTGATATTCGCTTTGCATTCTCTGATTACCAGGTATGAACGAAATGGCGCGCCCAAATATTTCGATCAATCTTTTCTATTTTTCTTTTCTATTCCTCGTGACTCATTATCAATTTCTCTTCTCCCGAATAGCTTCTCACTATTCGCTTTATTCGTCCAAAAAATTGCGCTTTTCTCCTGTTTGAAACACCAGCCGAAGCAGAGAGAGCAATGAGAGAAAAGTGGGGACAGATTCGAATTAAAGGGCGAGATGCGCGTATCAATTGGGGAAAGGTACATCTTTTCTGTTCATTTCTTTCATTCACACGAATCGTCCCATACATTAGGAGCCAGCAGTTCCAATAGTCACAAATTCATCTCAGCAAGTCCCGTCGCAAATGGACAACCAAGAAGATCGTAGACAACGTGAACTGGTAAGGGAAGATTCAAGTCGTCAACTATGGGTTGGTGGTTTGAGTGGGCAAGCAGGACAGGACAGACTTAACGAGGCAGAAGTTCGTGACATCTTCAGTCGTTATGGACGAATCGAAACAATAAAAATGATGGTTGGAAAGGTATGTTTTTCGCATCATTTCCAACCTCTCAATTTTTTGCTAGGATTACTGCTTCGTAACCATGATGACACTCGAAGAAGCTGTCGACGCAAAAATGAACCTCCACAATTCAACCCATTTTGCACATACCCTAAAAGTGAATTATGGGAAGGTATCCACGTTTTTCCAAAGTCACTCATGTATTCACACAACACCAGCCCCAACCAAACGCCGCAAACCCTGGCAGTCACGCGAACTCAACCCCGCTTGGTTCATCTTCTCTATTTGCATCTCAACCTGCTCCATCGAATTATCAATCGAATCCTGCCGCTTCTTCTCCATACACTCCTACTCCCTCCACTTCACTCTCTTCATTTCTCTCCTCCCCTCCTCCTCCTCTCCCGTGCTCTCCTCCAGACTCTCTCCACGAACAAGTCTTTATTGATGCAGCAGCACAACATGCCAGTCGCTCCTCGAGTTCTCTCTCGTCCATTCTCAACTTTACATCTCAGCTCAAATCTGCCTCCCCATCTTCACCTCCATCCCCTCCATTCCCGAACCCACTTCAATTCATCCCACCTGATTCTTTTTACAAGTTCATTCTCGAACCTCAATCATCTGCAGCTCAATACTTCCGTTTTCGTGTTTTCTGTGCTGTCCACGGGTTCTCAGACGGGGACATCCGTGTGATGACCCTGAAGGAACTTGAACGCTGTCGGTTACCACTCCCGCCCATCACTCCCTCAGCCTCACGCCACGTCGCGTCCCTCCTTTCTCTCAGTTCTTCACAACCAGTGGGAAAGGCTGAAGTGTTGCACCTCTTCCGTGAACAACGGAAGGAGCAGGATCGAATTGTGGTCGATCTGGGAAAGGAACGGGTCGGGGCATCGGAATGTCTGCGAATGTTGGAGCACGGTTTCCGTGGAGATGGAAAGGATGATGCTCTTCTTTTTGGATATCGTGTTATTTACGAATGGGAACTTCTCCCACCAGAAAGCAATGGTCGAATGGCTCTCTGTGAGTTGCTTGTTGCTCTGTACATCTTCTTCGCTGAGTCCCAATCGCTATCATCTCTCCTCTCGACCATCCGCTCTCCTCTCGCCTACATCCTTCGCCACACGTTCCAAGAGACCCTCCTTCGTGATCAGAAGGAAGAAGTGAGAAAGATGATCGAGAGAATGCGGCAGGAGAATGCTCTGCGGAGTGAGGACGAAAAGACAAGTCTAATTAACGTGGTTGAAAAGCGACCCGACGACAAGAAAGCGTCATACGGTCCGGAGCCCATTTTTTTGAGACGTATGGAACACTTTCAGTTTGGCTGTTTTGGCAGGCTTTCTTTCTTCTCGTTTTTCGTCTCTCTTCTCTCACTTTGACTCTCTTCGTCCACAGCTCCTCCTCTGCCTCAGTCGCCAACCCACCAATCTTCATACAGCCAGCCTCTTCCCACTTCTTCCACCTCATCGTCACAGAGTCTCGAAGAGGTGATGCGGAAAGCCCGCGAAATCGCACAACAAAAAGGACTCCACTCTCAATCCCATTCCACACCATCTCGCCCACAACCCAGCACTCCAAATTCCCAATCACAACACTATTATCCTCCACGCTCCCCACCACAACACCACTCAAAGGGAGGGTGGTCACAGAAAAAGGAGCGAAAGTTTGCCAGTCATGCGAACTCCACTCCACTCGGCTTCAATCCAGATTTCGTCATTGATCAACCAACTTCACCTCCACCAAACCAAATACGAAGGTCAAAGTGGGATGAAGATAGTGACAGTGAGAAGGGAGAGAAAAGGTATAAGTCAGATAGTCAGCATGATTCAAGGAAAGATGAAGGCCACACCGACAAAAAGGAGCAGCAATTGTTTTCAAGACAGCAATCAAGTTGGTCACATTTGGATGATCCAAATGATATTTTCTTGTGAGATTGCAACACTTCAATTGTTTTCCTCACATTAAACGCATCTACTCAATTCTTCTCCTCGAGCCAAAGTTTCATTGCGGGTACATATCACCTGGATCAGATGCTCCCGGACAGTAAGGATGAAAACATTCAAGGTGATGATGATTCTAATGATAAGGGATCTCATCATTCTTTCTTGAATACCATATTTACCTTCCTTTATCCTCTGTCTCGGACAGTTTGTTTCTCGTCTTTCTTTCTCATTTAACTCGAATTGTGTCAAATATAGTCCCGTGATCCATCAAAAAGAATGTCATGTCTTATTTGGGGCGTGAATGCTTTGCAATGTATTGGACTAGCATTCTATGGAAACCACATTCCCGATTTCTCAATCTTTTCTCGGGTATACTCTTGTTCTGATCATCATTCTTCAGGTAATGGGATTTTTTGATGGAAGTGGTCTCCTATCTACGTTTTCATGGGCACCCCTGGTCTTTGTGACAATATCTTCTGTCATCATTCTTTCGTTGTTTTTGTTCCTCCTAATTTCCTCACTCACATACAAAGTCTGTCTTGTTTTTATTATTTACTTTCGTCAGGTCCTTGTTGGAAAGTACCCCAGGCTTCTCCGTGGATTCCAAACGTTCTTTCACCTTTTGATCAGATTGTTTTCAATCTGGTTTCTTTCCATCCTAATTTCCCCATCAGATTGTACTTCGTCAGGTACTCTAAGGGTCAATCCTGATGTTGATTGCTGGTCTGTTTTATTGTTGGATTCTCTCATTATTCTGACAGGGATGGAAGACATCTCATTGTAATGTCTATTGGGATTGTGATGGCCGTTTTCTATACTCTCCTACACGCACTGATTTCTACCTTTGTTTTTTCATTTGATCCCAAACATGGTGGACTCGATTCGACAACACATGGCGGGTTTCTGTTCTTTCTCTCGCTTTTCATGGCGATGCAATCAGTTGTGATGCGGGTCGCAAATGGTGATAGGGGTTGGCGAGGTTTGCTGACCCTTATCCCAAGTGGCGCCCTCGTTATTACTACCATTCTCCTCCTACCGTTCCACCACAAATCCAAGAATATCGTTGTTGCCCTCACTCTTAATGGTTATTTTTGGATCAGATTCGCAACTGAAATAGGTTTGCCTCTCCATTTCCTCTCTAAGTTCATGTCCAGCCCTCTTCTTTGTGACTCCTCTTTACCAGTACGTCACATATGCTATCTTCTTCGTCATCTGCATCGGTGTTTCGGTTTTCTTGGGGTGGTTCATTCATCATCGAACAAAATCACTCATATTTCTGGACCATGAACGATTACCACTCTTTGATCCTGGTCTATCAGCCGATGACTTAAATGGGTTATATTACTCGCAAACTTCAGAAAAATCTTCAATACCTCCTGAAAATATGAAAAAATTGTCCACACTCAATCGCATTTCTCCACTTCTTTTCCCTGTCACGATTCGCTTTCTGATGGACCCTGAAACCAAATCAACTCCTTATCGTGATTATGCCCACACGCTCATCAAATTTAAAGTTCTCCGTTCAAACCAATCTGGGAGAATGTTGTTCGAATATGGACTTTTTAATCACTTTTTCCTGCACGATCCAGCAAAAGCCCAGCGACTCCTCCGCCAAGCTCAAGCTCGATCTCCCCCCGTCTCCTCAAGATTTGTGATGTTTGCCCTTGCGAAACAAGTACAAGACAAGCTTCCACAGCAAGAAAGCCGTGGAAGTGGAGAAGAAACAATTGGCGAGTCAGCTGTTGTGTCCGGAACTCAGTTCAGATCCGCCAATGACAAGACTCTCTTCGAACAGACTTTGATGCTCCACTCAGAGGCTCGAAACACCCTCCTTCAGATCTGGAAAGAAATCTCACAACCTGAAATCTCAGCCGAATTACTCTCCCAACTCCTGGAATCGTTGTTCGCCTCACATCAGAAGATCAACGATGCATACACTCTCCTCCTGAAGGACCATCCAAACCACATCCAACTCCTCCGCAGCATGGCTCTCCTCCAACTGGAAATCTTCCACGACGAAGAAGCAGCAGAGACGATTCTGCTCCGTGCCGAAGCCGTCGAAGAAGAAATTGGGGAGACCACTGCTGGTGAAGCGAAGGATGGGGCGTCGTATGGCGGAGTTAGCCGGTCTGAAATGTCGTCTCAGATGCCGCGTGGCGCTGATCAACAAAGTCGAGCATCGGGGATGTCCGGAGCGTCCGGACTGAGCAAGTTTGGTCGCCAAAAGAAAAAGAAGAACCGAAAGAAGAAAGCAATCCAACTCCTCGCAGATGCGAACAACGATTCGAGCTCAACCAGAATTTCGTCCGTCGGACGCATGCCTGCTCTTGCTCGATATCTCATCCTCATCGAGCTCCTTCTTGTCCTTATCATGTCCGCAAGTGTGTGGGCCGGCTTCATCGTGGCTCGACTCAACTTCCTGCAGTTCATCGACGGAGTATCGCACATCGTCCAACTCTCAAAAGCTGCCGGAAAACTCGGCCTCGCCTCGATTTATGCCAAAATTGCTCTCATCAATGTCCTCCCCAATTATTCATTGTTGACTCTTCCTGACTGGCTGCCTTCTGAGGAAGATGCAATTGGCAACATGTCCGTCTTGGGCCAATCTCTGATGACAATGCTCACTGAGCAGTATTTTGACGATGATTTTGGTGTGTGGATTGTCCGGGACATGGCGCTGATGGATGTGCAAATGGTGGGTGGGCAGGTTGTCAGTGCATGGATGGATACTCAGTCGCTCTACGATGGGTTTCGCTTGCTTGCTCAAATCTTAATCCCACTTGTGAATGAAGAAACAACCAAAGAAACCATTTTCGAAACCAGCACTCGAATCTTTCTAAACTATCCTGTTTCGGTGATGGAAGGAGTGAAAAGGGCATTCAATTCCATCGCTGAAGATGAACAGTTGAATGCTGACCAGGCAATGACGTGGATGATCTTGTGTTGGCTCGTGTTCCTCATCCCCCTCTTCATCCTCTTCATGGTCTTCTCCTTCGTCGCGTCAATTCAAGTGAATCACTCGAGACGGAAGAGTTATCTCAGTCTGATGGCAATCCCCTCTTCAACTGTGTACCACGAGATGCTCAGTGTTTCATCCAATGATCTGGATGGAAAGAAACAAAACCAAAATGGGAAACAAGACAATGGATTTGAAGAGATGGACGAGAATATGGACATGTACAGCATGAACATGTCCGTCAGAGGGAAGACCAATTGGGCCGACGTCGACGATTACGAGGAGGAGGAAGAATTGGAAAATGAATCAAGTCAAAGTCCATCAGACGAGGACACGGAACTCTTGTTCGATTCTCCCAACCACAACTCGGATGAACAAAATGAACTCACTCCGCCGGATCAAGGTGACCAGGATTCGATGCGAAAGTATGAAGTGATGTCGTCGAACAACATTGGTCCCATAACATCTGTGACGAGCTTTGGATCGATCGGTCCGATGGGGAACAATTTCCCGTCAATGTTCACACAATGGATGGACATGATTCGACCAACGCAGGTCAACAACTCTCCATTCCTTCTCGCAGCACCTTCGGTCATGCAATCACAAGGGCAGAAGCGGACATCGCTCGACCTCGGCTACAAGCCACTGTTCACGCCCACCTCGCAATACCAGACTCTTCAATCGCATTGGGATGATCCTAACGACCATTCAAACTCTCTCCATGTTCCGCTGAACCCACATATGGATTTAGGGATCAGAAAACAGGGAAACGAGACACAAGACAATGAAATCAACAAGGACATTCATCAAGCCTCGAAGAAGAGAAGAAAACGTGAATACGGACTTCAAGGCCTGAATCCACTCGAAGAAGAACGTGTTCGTGCCGGACAGGCAGTCACTGATGACGCTGAAGGCTACGACGAAATTCAGAAAGGCTATGTCTCCAACTGGATCCACGACGAGGAGTTTGAGGAGTCTCTGGAAGCATCGGCTGAGCGATTCTCGACCACTATGCAGAAGTTCAAAAAGGCGATCGGAACCGGCTGGCTCGTTTTTTTGATCGTCTGTTCGATAGTGTTTGTCCTTGTGTCGGCGGCCTGTGTTGTGGTGTGCATCATCAAAATCAACAAGTTGGATGGTGAACTGCCAACTGTACGCCTGCAGGCATTTTCGGCTCTTCAGGGATTCCAGATTGCATTGTTTGCTCTGAATCTCGGTGCACATGGAAACGAGTTCAAAATCGACCCTCTCCCAGACCTCCCCCAAACTTACTCGTCGCCCTACCTCAAACACTGGGAACATACCCAAGACTCCACTTCCGAGCTGTTCAAGTTGTTGAAGTCGGCGTATGACACTGGCTGTGACGTGCAGGATGGAGTGAAGCATGGTCACAGCACAGATTCTTGGACAGACGATGTTCGGCTGCAGGGAGCATCGAAAGAGATGGCATTCGATGTGTTGTCGGCTCTTGCTGCGGATGAGGAAGAGGAATACGAGCCAGTCTGGGAAGAGGACGACGAGGAATACGAAGACGAGCGAATTGCTCACTACCAATATGTCCTCTCTCTTGATCTTCTGAACGCTCGCTGGCAGAGAAAGCTCAGAGAGTTTTTGGAGGAAGAAGAGTCTTCGTACGATTTAGACAATGATGTCATCGCATTTGCCACAACATCTCGGTTGTATGACATGCGGGTCGTGGAGAATACTCTCACACATGCAATCCAGGACAAGATGCACAGAGACGCCACGGATGTCATCCAGGCCGTCCTCATCGCATCCATCTTGCTAACAGTGGCAATTGTTCTCCTCATCGCTGTTTATCTCATCCCAGTCATGTTCTCTCTCCGACGCGCCTCCAAACACACATACAACATCAGTCGATTTATCCCGAACTATCACGAAGACGTGTTTGAATGGTCAACCACGATGCAGACCGGGCTCCAGCATCTGGACGAAATGCGAGAGCGGGCATGGGATGCATCAGGATTGATTGGAGAGGAAGTCATGAAGTTTGGGCCTCGCAACGAGATCGTCTCCCTCTTTGCCGAATTGATGAGTCTTCTGAGACATAGTTTTATTTCAGAAGAGAACATGATGGCCGAATGCAAGACAATGAAGGAGGAAGATGTCTTTCAGCACAAACGAGAGCACCTCATCATTCAACAACAGCTGACAATCCTCCAAGAACAGCTCAGCTCACTCAATGACATCCGAAGGATGTCATCATTCTCTCATTTTGTTCCGATACTCCGGAAGCATTTCAGTTCCACAGACCAACGCCTCGCCGCCATCTATTCATCGGAGATGGAGGTGGACCGGGACTGGAATGACGAAGGATCGCTGGACGAGCCACTGTGACCGCCCAGTGTATTACCTTATGTTTTGATTTAAGCAGATGTGTCTTGATTTATGTCTACAGCTTCTGTTATTGTTGTGATTCAATAGGACTTCTTTTCCACATGTTTCTTAAAAATGGGGTCAATTCACAAACTTTGACGAATTCCATCCTGCGGAGATGAGAGCTGTGTCTATGTCTCTCCCGTGCGTTAAATGTATGTTTTCTATCACACCAAGCCATGCTGGGACCTGTTGAGTCTGAGTGGAAGGGACTGCTTCAGTGATATGTGCAAGGAGGGCGGTGATGGCTGTGAAGATCGAATGGGCATCAGGGATCGGGTCTTCATGAAAATATATGTGCTCAAGGAGAGAATCAGCTGAAAGAGAGATAGTTTCTACATCCAAGACAATGTTGTCCAGGACAGCCAGTGTTGGTTTGTCAGCAAGAGAGACTGTTTGGAGAAATGTGTACGTCTTCTGAATGGTGCTCCCAGAAAGCTTAACAATCGCAAGAAGATGAGGGAAAATCTGAATTGTAAAGTCTTTTATCGTTTTGGAAGCCTCATCAGATTGTGTTGCTTGAAGAACTGCTGACATGTCTCCATCGACGTTGAGTGATTCCTCAAGTTCTCCGAGAATATCATCAATATCGTCGTCACTTTCATCCATTTCCTCTCCTGATTCTCTCTTCTCCTGTCTAATTCTGTTTTTTTGTTGGATATCCAAAAGTTCCTTCATTGCATCTTGAAGTTTCTGAAAGTATGTTTTAACAACCTGGATAGAAACACCAGATGATGTCTTCGGTGCAGCACTGAGTTCATCACAGAATTTCCAAATGATACCGATTGTTGAGAGATGTTCTTTTGTTTCTTCTTGGCGGATCGGCTTTTTGCCCCTTGGTCGCGGTTGGTGGGCTCGCTGATTGTGTCTAGCAAGGGCTTGCTTAGCCAAGCTTGCGTATTGGCTCATAAGACCCTTGAAAAGATCCAAATAAACCTGATTGAAACGGCCAGATTGTTCTTGTGAAAGGAGAGCTAGTTGTTCTCCCAGACCAATCGACGCTGAGAGGATCGAGTTTAGGAGTCCTGCACATTCCAGCGGTTCGACGAAAGCATCTCCAAAGAAAAGAAAGCCGCATTTAGTTGATTCGTGTCGCAGTCGTTTCACATATGCCTCAAAGTGTTCTAGATTGGATAATGATTCTGAATTAACCAGATAATCCTTTGGATGAAGGGATTCAAGCAGCTCAGAGAACGTTGTGAGCTGGTCGACGACAGGAGACGATTCTGAAAGAGAGATCATTACCCACAAGTTATGAGATTTGGTTCGAATGGGTTCCAAAGAAGAATAGTGAGGGAAAATGATGACAAATATTATGTTTGAGACTGGAGCAAATTTTCAAGCTTGGAAAGGATACCAGCGAGCGATTGAATCTCGATAAAATGAGTTGATGGATTGATTGGCGAAGAAATATTCAATGGGATCTGTTCTCCGACTCTAAACGTGAGAAATGAGATAAGAGGAGTTGTGAATGGGATTTGGCAAGAAGAGGGAGGGTTGTATTGGTGAGGGTAGAAGAGTGGAGACACAAAAGGTTCTTGCAGCTCCCGTTTCGTGTTTTCTGAGCAGAGCGGAAGAAGGAGCTTGAGGAATGTGGAAAGGGCAAAATGGACAAAACGCATGAATGACGGGCTGGGTGGATCTGCTTTAGCACGAGGAAGGCAAAGTCTGGACAGAATCTCGCTGGGGATGGTTGGTCGGTTCTCTGCATCAAGCAAATCAATAACTTGCGAAATCTCGTGAGATGGTTCAGGAGAGACGAAAGCTGTCAATTGCAGTAATCCGTCGAGGACAGTAATCAAGCCGATGAAAGAATTGATTGATCTCTGTTCAAGTTGGATTGGCGGACCTTCAGCATTCTGAGCTGGAGTTGGTTCCTGTGATTTGGACTTTTCTTTCACAATGGCTGTTGTTGCCGACTTAAGACATCGCTCCACTGATAAAATGTGCTCCAGAAGCGAAGTTTTGTTCAACTCAGCAAGAGCCTTGTCGGCAGCTTCTTTGCTCTCAAAAGTGATGACTCCAGCTCGAGGCCCTCCAACTTTCTTCGTTTTGAAGCATTGGACAGACTTTACTGTGCCGGCCTGTTGGAAATGCTCAATCAGCTGGTCTTCTTGACAGTCTCCTGGAATATTGCGGACAAAAACACGGTCTTCAACGTACACTGGGGCTGGTGTGGGTGGTTCTTCGGCTGGTTGCTGTGTGGTTGATGGAGGAGTGGGGGGAGCTTGCTCGTCAGAATATCCTTCGTGTGCTGGTTCGACGAGATCTGGAGGAGTGTCGTTCACTTGTTGAGGGGATGGTTCTGATTGTGCTGAAGGGGTTGATTGTGCCTGTTCAGGATCCTTCTTTTCTCGCCTTTTTTTGGGTTTTGATTCTTTCGGCTTGAAGGCCTGCGGATGTGACGAGAGAAGGTTGAGCTGCGTTGAACAAACAACTGCATCGCAGCTGATTAGAAACACTGAAAACAAATCAAGCAGTTCCGAATCGATTGCTGTGAGTGGTTCAAGCAGTGTTGAGATTGTTTCTGTGAAGAAAGTGTTGGAATATGGGAAAGGGAGAGACCAATCACGCTTGTGTGATAAAACGTTGAGGAAAGTCGATGCAAATGTTGACGAACGAACAGAGAACGTGATGAGAGAAAGAATGGAAACGAGAGTAGCATGGATGGTGGCCAGAAGATGATGCGTTGTGTCGGTTGCTGTTGAGAGAAGAAGAAGAGCGGAGAGGACAGAACATGAGCGGCGGAATGATGGTTCAACATTCCCTTTCTGTGCTTCCAAAATATCCTGAGCAAGTGCATCCAAAGCCATCGAGATGATGAGCTCAGCATGGTAAACGGCGTGGCACGGCGTTATGACCGACAGAAACTGTTTCAGCGTGGTCGGAGGGAACAATCGAGAGAGTGTCTCTGGAAGCTGTGAAGCAACAACAACTTCAGAGAGTTGAGCAGAACGAGAAAACAACGTCATGCACATCATCTTCGAATAAGACGTTGCAGGAGCGGTAGGGATCTTAGTTCCTTGAAGTTTCGAATATTTGATCGAGTTGACTTTCGAAGATGGTTTTAGTGCTGTGAATACTGTTGGTAGATGTCTTTTCAATGTTAAACTGAGATGGGTGACTTTTGAAAGTAGTAGGATTGAGTTTGGGCCGAGGTTGTGGCGAAGATGAGGGAGTGCTGATTCCACAAAGAGAAGTGGTATTTTGGATAAACTTTCAGGGAAATCAATTGAGGGGGAGGAATGAAGGTGGGTGGTGATGGGTACTGGGGTGAATGGGGATTGATAACGGTGATTGAGAGAGAGTTTGCGAAGTTCTGACTGAAGATGGTTTATCGTGCGTTTTAATGATCTAATTTCTTCACATGCTTTGTTAAACTTCTTCTCAAAATCGTTTTTCGATTCTTGTTCCTGGTCATCTGATTGGTTCGTGGTTATGCATTCAGCTTCGACTTGAGATTGTTTTTCGGTGATCTCCTCCATCAAGACAGTCGGGATCATTACAACTATGGGAATAAACTAAATAAGCACAAACTTTCTTCTGACCCTTCCACCGTGCAAGGAGTCCATCCGTTGTCGCTCTCAGAAATGAAGAAGACATCACCAATGTTGAAAGTCACCTAAGGTTCAAAGAGTCCGATAAAATCATAGTAGAAATGCACTACATTATTGAAATTCCAGGGATATTTGAGTTTGGCGCTTCTTAGTTCCATCTTACCCATCAGACTTTTTGACATCCAGCTTGAACCTTTTTTGGATCAGGTCGCAATGTCGGAAAAGTAATTTATTGGTTTTATTTCAACATTTCCTTAAAGATGGAAGATGAACGAAATAAATGTTGTTTGTGGAGAAAAATGACATGGTTTTGGAATTGAGGTTCCATGGAAATGACAAGTGAACAAAATGTTTCCAGAACATCGCCATCACTGCTCTCATCAGTAAAGGAAGATGGTTCGTCTTCAAGAAAGCCGTCTGATTGCGAGGACGGCGATTCGTGTTCTTGTTTTCCTCGGTCGAGCTGAGGAGAGTCGGTACAGCATCCATTTCTCCGCTAAAACCGTTGACATCATCATCAAGAGCCAGAGTTCCCTCTGGATGAGGGAAGAACTTCAGGAAATCACAAGTCAGTGTAAAGAGTTGGGTTTCTCGGAGAGGACAGATTCTCATGATCCAGCCCCTTTCGTCTTTTCAGGAAGAGAATCCTCGAAATAAATGTCATCTTTCAATGGATGGAAAATGTTGACCACAGTTCTCTTCGTGTTTTGATCTGTCATCGTGCCCTTTATTTTCAAGTTTCAGACATGACAGAGTCCCTTCCGAAACACATCGCTTTCTCCGAAGAGTACCCTCATCATGTTAAACATTCTGTCCCGAGGGAATCGTTTTCTCTCTCCCATATCCCACCTTTATCCTACAACACTCCCAATTCAACCACAACGTTTTCCGTCCAATCTACTCGTCTACCGTCTGATCCTCGCCCTATTCCAGTGTGACTCTGTCAATTTTATTCAAAATGATCACCTTGTCTCTCTTTTCTTTTCATTTACGAACAAACCTCTTCGCCTCAAATCGCATTTCATCTTCCATCTCATACCCAATGATCAACTTGATTTATTTCCTCATCTTTCTCACTTTTCTCTTTCTTTTTCATGAAATGACAGGTTTCAGAGAGCGAATGGTCCCACCTAAATTCGTCGACACAAATTTTTGTCAAACATCTCTCAATGGACTATGCAACTATTAACAATCATCCAAAACGAACAAAAAACACATCTTCACCCTTTTACGTTCCTCACCTCATCGATAGTGAGGAAGCAGGAACAAAAGAAGAAAATCAGCTTCTTAAAGATGCTGTTGCGAACTCTCAGGCAAAGTGCTCTCAACTCACTCAACCGTACCTGATTGGATACGAACCTCCGAAAGCTATGAATGATGTTTGTCTCTTTTTGGGTCTTCAGTCATGAACATCGTTAACTTTCCAAAAACTTCCTCTCACTCCTTCTCAGCCTTCCTACCGTCTCTCAACCTCATGCTTTCCTAATCCCCCTGATTCAATTCGCCATCTTTCTATTCCACCTATCTATCCTTTCGATATGTATCGTCGCCAAGCAATCATTTCAATCAAACCGACCAGTTTCAGTTTCCCAGGCGCTCCTGATCTTCATGAACCTTTCTTCTTCACACTATCATTATTTGATCTCGGAAAGAAAACCAAATTAACTGAAGAATTTGTGTTTTCTCTGAACAAACCCGACCACATGGAGCTAATGAAAGATATCAAATCACCCACAGTTGTCACTGGAACACAACGGATGGCCGACGTTGCACTATTCTCGATTAATCCTGACAACGTTTCTCAGGTTGTTTTAGTCCTACGTGTTCTCAAGACTCTCACTCCAACTGAAGGTGGTGGATATAAGAAATACGCTATGACACAAAAGGACATTGAAGCAATCAAAAAGAAATATGATAAAATGGAGAGCTATCGGAAGAAAATTCAGGAACGGGTCCGATTGTATGGTGACATCCAACAGCAATTTGGATTCTGGGAAAGCGAACTCTGTATAAAAAGTGACCCTGTGGATGATGAGGACGAAATCAAACCCAAGAAAAGCTCGCAAGATGGGAACGGCTTAGTGTTTACATTTCTCGATTCACCAACACTCAAAGCAAAGGAACGATCTTTCGAGTTCGACAGAGTATATGAAATTGAAGCAAATAGCCTACATCATCTGGGAAGCGATTTCACAGAAGGAGATATAATGACAAAAATCGAGCAGATTCACAAGAAAATAGAACGGAATGAGGGCGGAAACTCAGCAGCTCAACCAGAAGAGACCACTCAGGGTCCGAATGGACCGGAAGCTGAATCAGAAGAAGCAATTTTATCACAACGGAGTGATATCCCATTTTCGATGCGATTTGAGCTCGTTGTTCTGAAAGACAGCCCAATCCCAACAGCAACGCTTCCAGACAATCGAACTCTTCCATCATGGGAGGATTCGTTCAGAACAAACAAAGATTCCGAAAATCCATCCCTCAACTCGACAATCAACCTCAAACGACCACAAACAATGTCGCCACTCAAAAGTACGCCTCCGTCCATCCCGAATCGTCCTGCCCCGATTCCTCCATCTGGTCCCCCAACCCCCCTCAACCGAAGTCTTGTCCAGTCCACCGTCATTTCGCAAACATCCTCCCCCACTCTCAATCGCCAACTCTTCCCTCCGAACCAAAACATTCGCCATGTTCTCTCCTTCCCAAGCCCACACAATCCAACCCCTTTCCTCGAACAGACCAGTCTCCTCTACATCTACCCTGAGTCGGTCCAGTTCTCCATGCTTCCCTCTTCTGCCTCTATTCGCAATATCTACGTTGAAATCAGAGTAAAACAGACGGACTCGAGTGTCGATGAGGCTGGGCTTCCTCTCATCTTCAACACGAAGTGTGACGGAAGGGCGGATCATGGGGGGATGCTGGAGGTCATCAACTGCGCCATGAAATATCACTCTCACCCGCCCTCTTTCGGAGACGAGATCAAAATCGCTCTTCCGTTGAACTGTCAGGACAAGCTTCATGTTCTCTTCTCTTTCTATCATGTGCAGTGTAAGCAAGGGAAGAAGGGTGAACGACCCCCAAAGATTTCTCTTGCCTATTCTGTCCTCCCACTGGATATCCACAACTGGAAGAAAAACGATGATGGTTCGGACAACGAAAAAAGCGACCTTTCCCCGTCTCTCGAAATTGATACTCACGCTCTGCCCATTTTCACATCTCTTCCCGCCGGGTACATGTCGTGGTTCACCCCAAGTGGAAAGGAATCGACCGTCAAAGCACCTGAGCAACCCGTCCTTCAGAAGAACCAGCTTGCGTTCTCGCTTCGCCACAGATTTGTCTCGACAGTACAAACCCAATCGCACCATCTCCAACGTTTCTTTGCATTGACTGGAATTCCACTCCCAATAAGCCCACTCTCCAGCTCAACACTCATTCACATCAAATCCCTCCAAGATGTCATCGATTATGAACAGATCAACCAGCCCACTGAGCAACAACAGATGTACTGGGAAAAGGCTCTCTGCTTCCTGAAACTGGCAAATGAACGCTTTGTTCTTGGTCATGTCACACCAATCTTCAACCAACTGCTCGTCGGGATCTGCTCGTCCAGCGAACTCATTCGGAATGCCTCTTTCCGTTCCTTCCTCGACGTCGCTCAACTCACTGATCGCAATAGCCCTCAGTCATTATCACTCCTCGCACAAGCAAAGAAACATGGTATCAAATTGACAAGCCAGACTGAACTAAGCCCAATCCTACAGAATTATGCCACAGAACTCATGGAGAACCCCATGTCCCACGTCGGAACTCGCATGTATCCATTCATCTCATTCTTGTCCACGTGGAGAAATCATCTTCACGTGATGAGATTGTCTCCCTCATTTAATCCCCAACTTGCCTCCAACTGTACGGACGAGATCGAGTCACAGATGCACTCTGTCCTCTTTGATTCTGCCACCATCTTCCTCTCCAAATTCAGACTGACCACAGATCATCTCCTCTTCTCCTGGTTTATCTTCAAATGTATCCTCAGATCAATCCAACTATACATCTTTAAAACGCACGTGTCCCCGATTGCTTCAATGGCTGGACTCTCCTTCTTCACTCCCAGTTCTGCTTCTGTCCTTCCACCAGTTTTCTTTGATGCTCTCGATGCGTTCGTTGAAGAGTCTGTCCTCTTCATCAAACTCATCCTGAAATTCACTGAGACAGGCATGGAGCGCCAAGTTCTCTGCTTTGTCAAATCGTTCATCTGCTTCATCACTGATTTGACGATTGTCCTTGGGACTGGCCGAAAAGAAAGGGAGCGAGAAAGGGAGAAGTTAGAAGCAACATTGCGAAATAAGTCTGTCCCAGGGCCAAGCCAAACATCTGCCAAGCAGGACGATGTCTACGATATCAGCACTTCCGATCTTTACATCTCCCCGTTCGAGCAGAACCGGTTGGTGCACTCCCTGATGACGTTCTTCAATGAAATGAATCCAGATGCCCCACAAAGCATCCGATCCTACTGGGTCATCAAGCTGTCGGCTCTCCAAATTCTCACTCAGTCTGACGCCTGGTATTTGCTGATATTCCCTCCTGAAGTCAACTCTGCTGCTCCATACACTCTTCAAAGGAAGAGACCACGACGAAAGAAGCGACTGATGAAAGAGCAGCGGGAAAAACAGACTCCACAAATCGGACGAGGGCTCTATTCACAAAGACTGGCGAATCGTCTTTCAGTCGCTGAGAGTGACTCTCTCGATGCGTCTTTCTGGGCTGAGGAAGAGGAACGAGAAGAAGTCGAAAACCAGAACTTCAGTTGGAAACCAGCGGGATCGAGGTACCTTGTCCATTACGTCATCATGCAGATCTGGGAATGTCAAACTCTGCTCAACGGGTATTGCCGACTTCCTGTTCGAAAGAACGTGACGACCGAGAAAATGGAGGATGATGGAGACAATGATGAACCTCCATCTCCATTGAATTCAACCCAAGAAGAAGCCAAGTCATTCACCATCCAGCGAAAGTTCATCCAAACCACTCTCGAAATGTGCCCAATTAAAAAAGAGTACAAGTCGTGGATAACTGACTTCAAACCGTTCCATCTCATGCGTGATCTCCTCAGCAGAGTCGATATTGATGAACTGTTCTCCCCGAATGAGCAAACCTTCACTCAAACCCGAACACGACAACGAATTGCGGAAATGTACTTTTTGTTTGCCGTCATCACATTTGAGAACATCCCAACTCTCCAAGCTATGCAAACCACAGATAGTTACAGTGTGACTGAGTGTCTCCTCTGTTGTCTGTGGATCTTGAGGAATAGCGACCCTCTTCTCCTCACAGAATGGCTCACTGATCGGAATGCGAGTGTTGATTATTCTTCCAACCGCTCGAAACAGGACACTGATCTCCGCTCACCAGAATCATTCGAATCCATCATCAGATTTGTGTCATTTGCTCTCCCTGTTCTTCAATCGAAGAATTTCTTGCATCTCATGACAAGCGAAGAGTTCAGTGCTCCTCTAACAACTGGTTGTGAAGACATGTTTGGAGAACAACAACTCTTTGTCCCTCACATGCAACAGACCTCCAACAAAAAGAAGAAGAAAGATGATAAGAAAGAAAAGACACAATTCCAGACTCTTGATCGGCAAACTCTTCTCACAAATTGGCAAGGAAAAGATCTCATCAATCGGTGCCGATTCCTCACGTGCATTTGTGAAGATACTCTCCTTCGGATCCTCCACGATGCTGTTGTGAATGTTGTCACACTCACCCAACCACCGAGTACTTTCGAACAACAAGCACGTCTTCCAGTCGGTGAACAGCAATCAGAGGATCTCCTCACACAACGAACATCTCTCCAATTGTTCTATCCTCATGTCCGCATGTCCCAAACTGACAAAAATCCATTCGATGTCTCCAAAAAAACACCTGAACCTGATGGTTCCATCCCTGTTTTCCACAGACTCTTCCATCCAGATGAAGGAAATATGCTGCACTGTCTTCGTTTAGTCAACCAAGGAGTCGATGGTCTCTCAGAAGAGTGGAGACCAACTGGACTTCACCTTGTTGAGAATGTGAAAGGACTGGCTGCGTTCATCTGGGATGCTGTGATCGATCTCATCGACGAAATCTGTTGCACAGAAAACATCTTCCTGTTCTTCTCTCTCCTCAACTTCCTCATCCTCCACACTTCGTACTTCCTCTTCCTTGGACCAACACAGCATAACCACCTCATCGTCAAAAAACTGCTCCTCATGGGATGCTCGACCAAATCGATCCTCGTTCGCAATAATGCGATCCAATCCCTCTACCTCCTCATGAAATTCAACACAATCGTCCAACAAGACCAGCAGAACAGACTCAGAGCTGCTGCAGCACAACCAGACAGCTTCATCCATTCTGGCTCTGCTCAGCCGTCGTATGACCAGTCCCAACCAAATGCTCCTCCTCCTCTTCCACCACCTCCGGCCCTCACAGGCATGTCAGCAACCAAAGCACCAGCAACTCCTGCTCCAACACAGCCTGGCTTCCCCAAACCTCGCCTTGTTCCTGCGCCTCCTCGCCCTGGCACAGGCCCTGTGGGCAGCATTGGGTTGGCAAAGGGGCGATATTCGTTGGCGATCTCCAATCAGAACAGTGTTACTCTTCCGTCTCTCTTCTCGAGGACGAAAACCGAGTTGATCAGAATCGTGTCTTCTCTCGATTCTTTGACAGGAAAGCAGGAAGAAGAACTGAACATCATGCTCACACTTATCCAAGGCATAGTTGAAGATGACAATCGCGCTGCTCAAGAGAGAATGAAACAAGAAGCCAACCGCCCAAGAGATGGAGCCGACAAGTCTCAGACCAACGTCTGGACTATCGAACAACAGGACCTGATTCTATTTGGCCGCCAATCACAATTTGATGCGGTTGTGAACGACCTTTGCTACCAAGTCACCACAATCATCATGAATCTCAGCCGTCTGAGGAAGATGAAAGATGAACAGTGGATCCAAAAGAGCCAACTCTACTGGACGATTGTCAAGAGCTACGGGACAAACCCAGTCCTTCGTTTTGTTTGGTTGGGGAATCTAGTGGAAGCTCAACTGAAACAACAAAAGGTGGACGAAGCAGCCATCACGCAACTCATGAAATGTGGGCTAATCCTCGAAATAATTTGTGAGTTCGTTGAGAGACGATACATCCCGTCTCCACCAATCAAATGGGAGTGGGCAGATTACAATTCACCAACAACTGGCTGTTCATGGCAGCGAAACATTCGCAAAATTATCCCTGACTACCAAAAGATGAGCAAGGAAACGCTCAACAAACTCCTTTCAAACGAAGTGATTGAATCCATCATCAATTCCAATGCTTTCACATTCACCAGTGTCATTGAACAGCTCTCTGTATGATTCTCCTTTCTTCATCTTTTCCAGTACTGTGCCGCCCTCTTCAACCACGCCAAGCTTTTTGAACTTACGTTGCATGTCAGATTCATCCTCCAACCACTATATTTCTCTTCTTTCAACATCAAAGTCTGTCTTTCTTCCTTTTCATTCCTTCTCAGCCACTTCCTGAATTCTTTACTTCTCTCGCAAGTGATTGTCAGGGTATTGTTGACAACACAGCAGAGTCCCGTATTCGCTACTCATTCTATCTCATCGGGCTGTATGGCAATATTTTCGGAGAGCTGAATGGACGAGAATTTGTGTGGAAGGAATACTTGTTTGTCTCACTGGGAGACATGGTGAAGATTGTCAAGAACGAGTTCTCCAACCTCATCGACCCAGACGAAATCATCTTCCTTAAGGATCACTTCCCTGCCGCTCCAACTTACTCGAAAGGGTTCTCCAAACGTTCTCGATCGGCGACAAACACTCCCACGACGGAAGTCTACCATCTGCCCACACCAAAGATCTTGGACCCAACCAAATGTTATGTCAACATCAAACCACTCGAAATCGATTCACTGGAGGGTCCATCTGAACTGTCTGCCAACCCATCTCTCCAATCCCTCCGAATCAGCAGGTTCCACTACGATCAAAACTTCACTAGAGAGGGAGTCAAGCAGGCATCGATGGAGAACACGTACCTCTATCGCAGAATCGTCACGACCGAGCATTCCATCCCATATTGTCTCACTCTCGTCAGAGTTGATGACTCCCAGACAGAAGTCATAGAATTCTCTCCTTGCCAAAACGCGATGATAGATATCCACAATCGAATCGCCAAAATCCAACAGGCCTTGGAAGCCGAACCCTTCATCATTAAGAGCCTCCAGTATCTTCTTGCTGGTGCCCTCACACCTCAGGTCAACCAAGGACCAATCGCAATCTTTCACCTCTTCCTTCGCGATAAACAGGCTGAAATCAGCAAAGAAGATGCAAATCTCGTCAAGACCACCTTCTTCCACTTCTTTGCCCTGTGTTATCGGTGCTTGGAAAAGCATGCTCAATTTCCGACTCAAGTCGAAATGCACAATTCTTTTGTGGAGGGTTACAATAAGTACCTGAAAGATATCGAAGACGAAATCCCGGGACTTCCTATGGCCTCTCTCCTTTAATTTACATCTATTTTTGACTTTCATCTCATTTTTCTCTTGTCGTTTCCAACTTCCATCTTTCTTGATTTCCGATGACAATTAATCTTTTGTAAACTTTCAAAATACAGGCACTGATTGTCGAGGCGGCACGGAGTATCGACGTGGCGCTCGATTGAAAAAATGTTTGGACCAGGCGGCTTCCAAGTAGTCATCGTGAAATGTCTAATTGGTATAACTTTTGTTCAAGCTGACGTCGTTTAGTAGATGAGACGAGCTGGGGACATGGTTGCTTTCATGTGAATGTGTTTGATGTTTTGCCAGTTCTTCTTCAGAAGAGAGCAGAGGAAGTTGATAGCAATTGAGACGTTTCTGGTGATATCTTGATCACTCATGTCAAGACGGGCAACTGGAACATTGAGAACCAGAGCTTTCTTGAGCTGGAATTTCACAGAGCTCTTAATTTCGTTCATCTTGGCAGTGATGTCATCGTTGTGTGTGAGAACAGCTGGGAACTTACCCATCTTGTTCAGAGTTGGTCCAAGGAGACGAGGAAGTTGCTTGATGAGGGAATCTGAAGCAAGGAAGTAATCGTATTTGTGGCCAAGCTTACGGACGAGAGATTTCTCTTTCTTGAGATCTTTGAGTTGGTTGACAGTCATGAAGGGGATGCCCTTGGCTTGGCAAATTTCTTCGTGATGAGCATCAGCAAGGACACAGACGGTTCTTCTTGGGCATGGGATGACTGGAAGAGCAATGGAACCTGAGAAACGCTTATCAGTGTTTGGATCGTAGTTCTTCAGGGAGATCTGGAGTTCAATCTATCGGTAAAAAATGGGATAGTATTCGTAAAAAGCAGTACAAGTGAATCAAGATAATGACAGACTGTTTCAACGAACTTTCGGGGGGTTTTCTTCTGATAGTCACGGAGGAATTGGAGAGCTGAACGCAGAGTCTCGCCGTCGAGTCTGGACATTACCTTTGATTCTGGTGAAGGGGCAAATGGGGATTTTTATGGACCGTAACTTGTGATCTTTCCTTTGAAACACACATCACAAGAACCTCTTCATTATGAAATCGCTGTTAATCAATTGATTTACCACAAATGCAATGAAGATTGTTAGGATCTTCCTTGGAAGAACGAAAAGAGTATTTGAGTCAATTATCCCCTTCACTCTCCTCAGATGATGATTCCGACGCACTTTCATCGGAAAAATTAACTTTTTTGCTTTAAGTTTGATAATCTTGGAGTGTGGGGAGATGGAAGTGTGGGCGGATGAGGGAGGAACAGATGAGAGTGTGGGGAAGAAGTGAATGGGGTTGTCGGATGTGAAAATGAAGAAGCTGTCGTCGAGAAGAGAGACAGGAGAAGGTACGGAAGAGGAGGTGGATGGAGTGACTGTTTGGTTCCAGTTCAGACACGCTGTGACACTTGTCTGGATTGAGAAGAAGTGTTCAAGAAGAGTTTCGAGTGTGACAGAGTTGGAGGATGGAGAGGAGGAGGTGGATGGAGTGAGTAAGGTTGGGGGAAGATGATGAATGGCACACCGAACGGTTCCTCATCAGATAAAAAGAACAATCAAACAAAATAGTTCCCTTGATTCATCGCGCTTCAAACTCAGACTGTCGGAGCTGTATGGATTGTGGATGAGTGAGACTCCAGCATGGTCCATTCCTCAATGTCTTTCATCTCACTCTGCCCAGCATCTTCATCGAATTGTGTGTTACCAATCTCGATCTACAGCAAGTCGAAATAGAAGGTTGAAGTGTCGGCCTTCGCACGTGGCATGAGGATGGTGTGCAGATCTGGAGTTTACAGTGAAGGTCCTGTCACATTGTGAAGATGTAGAAGAACTGATGTTGTGGGGACATCCCCCTTCTGATTGACAGATGGCGGGAGTCGGATTTAAGAGAGATGAAGTCCAGAGAGTCCAGCGATGGGTAAGAAGTTTATCAACGATGGTTCTGATGAAGGCGAGAAAGGAAGGTTGATGAGTGGTTGGGAAGGAGATGTTGGGAATCCACTTCGAATCGTCGAGTGTTGCTGTGGATGGTCATATTCGTCCACTCGGTCTTTACCTTCCTCTCCAATCCCCATGTCGTTTTCTGAAGAGACACAAGCACACGTCCTCAAAAGTGTCCACCGCAAACGCGTCATTTTCTTCGCCCATGAGTGCATCATCATTCTGTCGAAGCGATGTCGGTGCCTGCACAGACCGCTTCCTGTTGTGGACAGGTTGGAATTGTGTCGCTGGTGTCACATCCACTGCTGTTTATTGGGTCGATTGGGGGTGAAGAGAGCGAAATAAAAGGAACAAAGTTAAGATTGGAGGGAGAGAGCTGAGCGAGTGGGAGGAAGAGATGAGTGGATGATGGCGTGTGAAGGAACGTTGCGGAGAAGAAGAAGGTAAGATGGGAGAGCGCTGACTTCACGTGCTGCGAGAGGTGGAAGAAAGAATAAATGATATTATCGGACGATTGATTGTTTCATCATCTTGTTTGTTGGCTCTCCAGTGTTCATCATGGGCCAGATCATTGGATCCTCTCACACGCCTTTCCTCTTTGACTTTCTTGTTTTATAAACAGTGTTTCACGATGAATATAATAGTTTCAAAAAAGAATGCCAAAAAAATGTACAAAGGGGGATATGAACCTTGATCTACAAGACAGTCATTTTGCAGTCTGACACTAATCTATCTTTCACTTGTGTTTTATACAGGTAGACTTGTTCTGAAATGAAGAGGAACATTTCAGAAATGAAAATGATTGTTCAGAAATGAAGGGGAATAATTCAGAAATGAAAATGATTGTTCAGAAATGAAGAAGAATTGTTCAGAATTGAAAAATGATTGATCAGAAATGAACACGAATAATTCAGAAATGAAAACAAGTCTGGAATCTCAAGGCTCCCACTGAGAAAAGGTTATCGGATGTTCTGACGTTGCTCCACCATTCCACATACGACAAAATCAACGGACAGATCAAGATGAAATATCTCAAAAGAGAATGTCAAAGATAAAAGAATGAGAGAAGATTACTCATCAGGTTCATCCATACAGACAGGTGGGTTTCTGGTAAAAGAGCCATTGTTTGTCAATTTTGATTGAATCATGGGGATTTGTGCAGTTATTGGGCAATGAATAACTGGCATCTGATCCCAAAACCAGCTAATAGTGCTGTCACCAAAGCGCCGAAATTCAATAAACGTGTAGTTCTCAATGAAATAATCCTCGCGTCACAAAATCGTACTGACGCAGTAATTCTCCTAAAAAATTATCTTTCTTCGTTTATCATCCCTAAATACATCATTTCTGAACTTTTTTCAATTTCATAAAAACATAGAAGTTGTCACGATCAACTCTGAAATCTCACGTTTTTTCAATTTTTCTCTTTAATGGATGTATTTTGTCCATTGTTTCACATAGAGACCTCTTTTTTTGTTGTTTTCCATCCTTTCCCTGTCTTTGAACTTGTTTTGCAATAAAAAGTGTGCAAAAATGTGCTGATCTTAGAAAGGCCATTTCATGCGCGATCAGGCTTGAAATCTATAAATTCACCTTTCTTATGTGTACTCAACAACTAAATCTGAATTCAGTAAAATTTGATTTTTTTCCACGCTCATATATTATTTGCATCATTTCATTGAGATTTACACAAACCGCCTAAAATCGAGATTTTTTCTGAGAAATGTTGTTTTGGTGAGAAAATAATCCTGAAAAAAAATCGGAGCTAAAGACCCATTATTCGCCGAGAAAACCCAATATTCGTAATTTTGGCTACTTCCCAAAAGTGTATTTTTGCAATATCTGGGGTCCATTTTTCGAGACTCAACACCCCTTTTTTATTTGCTTAATCAACATAATATATTACCTCATGTCACCTCTGACTGGGAAAATCTCTGAAATTTCGTATCCATGTGTCAGGCTAGATCGAACCCACAATATACTTTTAACCAGCTCAATTATGATGGAGACGTTCATTCGATATCTCATCATCAATTTTGTGAGTGAATCGATCTCTTGATCTCTTCCTTGAACTCAGTGTCACAAATTGTCTTCGCATTCCGTGAT
This sequence comes from Blattamonas nauphoetae, assembly GCA_033064195.1. Classification (NCBI taxonomy): domain Eukaryota; phylum Preaxostyla; order Oxymonadida; genus Blattamonas; species Blattamonas nauphoetae. The sequence continues at coordinate 3,655 of JARBJD010000136.1, read as the reverse complement.
CCGTGACAACTCCTCTGTTATGATCCCCAAGGGAGTGAAAGGTCTGCGATCACAACACATTCTCATCCCACTGGATGAAACGGTGTGTTTTTTTCTGTCCTCTTGTTAGTTAAACTTCTCTCTAATCCGCATTCAGCATCATTTTCTTCTTTGAAGATCCTCCACAGCTTCTTGAATCAGCCAGCCAAGAACAACAGTAAAACTGACTTCTTCATCAGACAAATCTTTTATCTCGTTTACGCCACCACTTGAGCCACTTCCGAGTGGTGTTCTTCATGATTCGTGCAGAAAAGCGATTGATCTCTGATATATCTAATCATATCTGTCGAACTACCCTCGGATATCTGGCGCTTGGACACTCGCCCCTTCTCTCTCCTTCCATTCCTGTATTCTTACTGAAGGTCACCAGAAAAATCCTCTTCCAATGAAGTCGCACAGATTCATCGTGGACTCGACGAGGTTTTCCCTTTTCAACACGAAGGATGATCACAATCATTTGTCCCAAGACACAAAGACTCACTGAGTCGTCAAAGAAGGCGAACACCTTGACATGTCACGTCTGTGAACCAACTCTCTCCAGATTCGATTTTCCATCAACTGGATCAATCAGTCTCTCCAAATATCGTTAAACCATCATCAATTCGTTGCATGTTCGTGTTTCTTTTCCCTATATTGTTAATCGTCCATCATTCAGGTACCACCAAAAACTGCCGACATGGGTTGATATTTTTGACATCAGAGATCGTAACGGAAAAAGTTCGAGTGACATTTCGATTTTCGAATATCCTTTAATCCTTCACAAATTCACATTGTTTACATTTCTAAATGAAGATTCCGGACGTTCTGATCTGCAAATTTGTTCAGTCTCGGGATGTGGTCTGATCCAACCATAATCGTATCTTTTTATGACATTTTCTTACGGGGCCGTTTTTTCGATTTCAAAAGTTGTCGAATACATCGTTGTCAAGAATGAATGAGTTCTCAATAGTCTTTTTTATGATTATGCTCTCTATTTCGTCATCTCAAATCGATGCGTTTTATTGGCCCGAAAGACAACTTAGTCATGAGTTATGTGCACAGTTTTAGAAAAAATGTTCATGGAACCAATACAGTGAAATGGATTCACGAGAAAGATGCACACTTCCAGTTTGGAGCTTCTGAAGTTGGAAATGTGTGGGTGTGGAGAATTGACTTGACGACGATCTCCCACTCGTCCTGCCGTAGCTGCTCAGCGTCTAATCTCGTCTGCGTGTGTTGTGGTTTGATATCGACGAGATCTGCCTCAAGAGTCCCACTTTCGTCCTTTGCTTTGGATACAGCTTCGCACAAGTCAAAATGAACTCTACCCGACACAGCCATTCCAATTCATCAGCCATCCCCATTCCCTTCACCTCGGGCAGCTCAAGAAGAGAGTGGCGTGTGAAAGAGATAAGGCGAGCGAGAGAGTGGCGGTTTACGGTCTGAACTGTCGTGACTGAATGACAGTCAAAACGAGCCAACGACCACTCCACACAATCAATGATAATGTCTTGTTCTGCCTCCGTTCTCTATTTAGCGTGAGTTGGGATCTTCATGTTCTTCTTTGGTTTAGATGAAGGTATCTGTTTGTTCTGATGTGAGTTCAGGACAGGTAGGATCGCTGGAAGCAGATTGGACAGGTTATTGAGGGGATGATATGGCTGGGTGTCTGAGTCGATGGTCGTTTCTTTAGTGTCTTCATTTCTCGTCAATTGATCATTTTCCTCCTTCAATTCTGTTTTCGCTTCCTTCACTAGTGTTTTCTCTTTCTCTTCTTGTGCTTTGTTTGTTTCTGCGATTGTGTCTCCATATGAATCCCAATCTCTCGGGATCTTTTCATTTTGTGATTCCTCTTGAATGTCCGATAGTGGTTCTGAGATAGTTCCTGCTTCAAGATGTGGTTGATGTGCTTCTGGTGGTTCTAGTGTTTCGGATCTGTCCTGTACTTCTACAGTTTTTCTCTTCTCAACTTCCTCTTCCTTGTCCTCTTTATCCTTCTTCTTTCCAGTTGGTTTGGTTCATTCCGATTTCCTTGACTGTTTTGTGTTCTTGTTCTATCCAGTGAACCATCCCAATACTCTGCATTGCCCGATTTTCGTGCATTCATCCTTCTGAGTCTTCCTTCCGACTTTTGGTGGTGGTGGAAGGGCCTCCTCCTCTTTCTCCATGTTTGATAGCAGTTGAGTGGGTTGTGAATATGTGCAGGGTGCTTAGGCAGCTTGGGAGGTTGGTCGGTGGTTGACGGTGGATACTTGGTAAATAGTGAGATCTGGTTCCCCATTCCACCAAGGATCTCGTTTGAGATTGTCAACTGGGAGAGTGGATTAGCTTTGTTGTTGAATGGGAGCGGAAAGACCGATTCGGTGCGGACGATGATTTCAGGTAGTGCAGTTTTGTTGCGGTCCTGTCGATGTTGCGAGGTGTAGGCTGCAGAGAGGGGTAGGTTGTTTGTTTCGTCAGTGTGGATAGGAGATTGGGCGATGGAGGAGATGGTTGGGAGATGTTAGGTGTTCGACCTGTGCGTTCACGACCCGATCTGGACAGTGAATAGGGTCTGGTCGGTGGAGGGGGTATTAAAATGAATATGCAGGGACATTGAAAGGGTGAAGTGTAGAGTGGCACGTGTGAGTAAATCAACTGTTGGGTGGTGTGGAGGTGGTCAGAGGGTATGAATTTACAAAATGACGAGTTCGAGATCACGGGCGGGTTTGGGACATTGGGGTGAGCAATTTGAAAGGATGATGCACGGCCATAGTGGGTATCTGGCGTGCGATCACAGTGATTGACATTTTCTCGGTCGGATCTTGCTCCGGGGCCTCCATCAGCTGGAAAAAGACTTGTTAAGGTGCAGAAGTGCAAAGGGGTGTAACAGGTATAAAAAAGCGCGTCCAAGCCGGGAAAGTCTGTCATTCGAATTGTGGCGAAGCGTGCGAAATGGGTAAAACCAAGATTCAATTTAGAGATTGTTGTGAGATTCACGAGTGGATGTGAGAATGTGGAGAGAGAGTAAGGATTTGAGATCTCGAGGATGGGAATGAAGAAATGATTTGGAGAAAGTGAAACGAAATAAGACGAAATGAAGAAGTTTCAAGGCAGAAATGAAAAGAAAAAGATCAAGTCTCGAAGAGACGGACATCAGAAGCTAATAGGATCTCCGAGCTGAGAATGAGATGTCAGGATACGTTTGGGTTGCGGTAGGTAAGGCAGGTGCAGAGGCGTGGAGCGAGGAAAGCGAGTGCAGAGAGGCGTGCAGCGAGGGAAGCGAGTGCAGAGTGGCGTGAAGCGAGGGACGCGAGTGCAGAGAGGCATGGAGCGAGGAAAGCGAGTGCAAAGTGGCGTGCAGCAAGGGAAGCGAGTGCAGAGAGGCATGGAGCGAGGGAAGCGGGGAGTGCAGAGAGGCGTGGAGCGAGGGAAGCGAGTGCAGAGAGGCGTGGAGCGAGGGAAGCGAGTGCAGAGAGGCGTGGAGCGAGGAAAGCGAGTGCAGAGAGGCGTGGAGCGAGGGAAGCGAGTGCAGAGAGGCGTGGAGCGAGGGAAGCGAGTGCAGAGAGGCATGGAGCGAGGAAAGCGAGTGCAGAGAGGTGTGGAGCGAGGGAAGCGAGTGCAGAGAGGCGTGGAGCGAGGGAAAGCGAGTGCAGAG